>VZRZ01006776.1:8776-194168 GCA_013398175.1 Climacteris rufus | reverse complement strand
AACATCACCAGCCTTTAAGAAATTTCCACAAGTTTGCAAGAGATTAATATACTCTTTTGAGGCCTTTCTAATTGTTGTAACTAGGATCCTTTGCCAATGAGCTATTTGCACTTAATACCAATCTTTTGGATGTTAGTCTAATGCTAGATGAATGCCAATCCCAGCTTTGTTGCAATAGTGAGCAGAAGACAGGTTAGTGTTTATGAAACACTGCCCTCTTGTGCCTCAGTAAAACGAGATTTGTGTGGATTTTCTTCTCTCTCGATCTTTTTTTTTCTCTTTTTTTTTTTTTTTCTGTTTTTGTTTTGGTTTGGTTTGGATTGGTTTTGATTTTGTAGTTACAAGTAAATAGTATGATCACATATTCAGCTCACATTTTGCTGGACTAGACCAGATTGCTTCTGCCTTTGACAATTTCATTCTTTTTTTTTTTTTTTTGTAGGCAAAAGAACAAGAGATGTTTGCTGACAATTTTTATTACTAGTGGATGAGTAGGAGAAGAAAAATAAATTCTCAGAACTAAAGTGGCAATATGAAAAATTATATTGCTGGGGGACGTGTATGCAACTACAAATAAAATAAATATATGCAAATACACTAAAATAAAGAGAACAGGAAAGGGAAAATTATAATAATTTTTCCAAAAATCCCCCTGAACTTGGTGAGCAGTGTCCCAGTGGCACATTATAGATCATATAAATACATCTGTCTGATAACTAAATCAATAAATAATTCCATTAAGAAGAAAATAATAATTAACATTTATATACAACTGAATATTATTTCGGAGTGTGGTAAGAAGGCGGCTACAAAACTGAAAACAGAAGAGGCATTTGTGCTTCCTACGTTGGAGGAGGGAAGGATTTATGCCAGCTTTGTTCAGATCTGCCACATTCCACACTTGCTTCCAACATACCTTCATTTCAGACCTCCTTAAGAGCTATGACTGAAGTAAGAGCAAAGGTTGACACCTCCTCAGGACCAAAACTTTCAACAAGGATTTGTAAGGTCATCTTTATGCTGGGTTTGGTCTGTAGTTAGAAGACGTCAGGATGCCTATCCAAGTCTTACAATCAGCCTGCTTGTGGCAAAACCCTTTGTAAATTGTATGAAAACATTATACTGAAAAGATGATGTTTCTATATGATATTGTTGCGAAAAGCCTTAGGTAAAAAAAATCCCTGAAACTAAAACTCATAAGGCTGCTACTGTTGCTGCCCTTGGCATGACTTGTACAGTCAGACTTCAGGACAGAAAAGAATATAAAACAGAAAGGGAATCAATAACATTTTTCAGGTTATCAAAAGTTCATGTGATCGTTTTGCAGCACAACAGCTGTTCTTCACAGGTCACACATGGACCTGAAATTTAAAAGTGAAGAAGAAGTTCTCAGCATTTCCAAGACAGGTAGATAAGATATAATTGCTCACTGCATACTAAATGGGCAACATTTATTTTTCCCGTTGCGATCAGTGTCATCTGTGTTTCATCATCAGCATGGTTGCTTGTGCTGTCCCTCACAAATCAGACCAAAGATCTTCCCTTAAATATTTAATTGCTGTGTGAGATTGAAACCCATGATCCCAACTGGGATCATGGCTTTTCACATGATGCACTTAGTCTTCTTGAATTTGAGAACAGTCCATTCATTCAAAATCCAGCAGTGAAAGCAGTATGGTACTTATTGTGGCAGTTGTGGACTTCTGTCTCTATTCTAAAAATAAAAACCCAAAAAACCTCAGTCCTATTTAGAAGCTGTTTGCCTAAGACTTGTCCCATATTTTGTGTAATCTCTTGACTCTGACATGAGATTTCTGTATACAGAGCATAATCCCCTTCCTTGGGTTGTTTGGCCATTAGTCCAAACAGTTTTTCAATGCCTTACACATCTGTAACTCTACCTTTTCTAAATCTAAAGAGGTGGTGAGGAAAGTCTGGACAGGATCACATGTTCAAGCTTTCTCACTATTGACAAGAGGAAGAAAAAACCCAATAATTTTTCAATAATATTGTTTTTAACTCAAGATACGTATTGCAACCTCAATATAAACTCTGTCAAAAGATAAAGGCAAGACCAAGTGTCAGATAACAGTTTCTCCTGGAAGTAAAAATCCAACAAAATGTGGTGTGTATTTGAAGCTGCAATAAACTTATTCAAACACAATCTGCAGAATTACCATAAGCCATTAAATTAAAAAAAAACTTACTTAAAATTATCATTTAAAGCCAATTATGGCAAATTAGCAGCAATCAAGAAAGATACATCTGAGTGTTTTTTGATTGCTGAAAGTCAAAATGTCCCATAACAACTATACACAAGGACTACATCAGATTCTGGAAACTTCACAAAATATCTCTAAGTTTATCAAGGTAAAAGCCTGACAATATTTCTGATTCAAGATTCACAGTAGAAAGGTATAAATTACATATATTATTAAAAAAACCCAAACCATAACATAAAGAAACAAACCCCCCAAACAAATAACAACACCACCACCACCACCCACACACAAAAACCCCCCAAGCCCAAGTTCTGTTCAGGAATATTGTTGCCGATCTGCAAATCTGGATGATCTGATCTATGTCTCCTTGAAGAGTAGCCAATTCCTCATGTTGCAATCTACGGTCCTAATTCCTTGGTCAGTCTATTGGACTGTGCTGGGGCTTTTACTCCTCCTGTCTGCTCAGAGAGGCTTTCAAGGAAGACCCAAGCATATGAGAAGATGACAAAGTACAAGTTTCTGTTCTGGTACAGAGTTGGGTTATATGCTGGCTCATGTAAGGACCTGACCCAACTACAAGCTACAACATAGGTTAGACATACTCTACTGTGTTAATAGTAACTAGTAGTTTTTAGCATGTGATGATGAAGAAAACAATTGTTGCTAGTTTCACCTGAAAGATTTTTGTCTTTCTCCCAGCATCCTGTGGATGTCTCCCAAAGAGAAAGTGGTTCTAATACAGTCAGATCAATATCACCTTCCTTATTCATCTGCTTTAAATGGGAAAGATTTTTAATTGTTTAAATGAAGCAAATAGCTTCATGAATTAGCATAAAATATTTCTGAAAATACTCCATTTAGCATTATATATCACTCCACCGTTGTTTCTTAGAAAAGCCCTCTTCAAAATATTCAGCTGGTAAGTTATTTGTGAGGGAGAATATTACTGAGTTGAGAGGCAATCAGTTTCTGCATGAGTCATTAGTTGTCCTGTCACAATTAAGAGAAGGGCAGCATTTTGTCCCCAAAATACAGTAGCAACAACGGTGCAGTAAAAATATTTTTACTAGAATGAACTGATCCTGGAAGATTTTAGGTGCTTTTGAATGAAAAAGGCTAAAAACTGAAGTTAGTAAAGTTCAAGAAGAGGCATGGAAACAAGGGCTATGAATGGAATTTTCAATGCCTTCTTCCAAGAGGCTAAGGAAATCCTTCTTTGCTTGGCATGGCTATAATAACATTGGATAGAACTGCAATGCCCACATTTATATGATAGATCTCTGTTCATCTGTGCAAGTAGCTGTCAAGGAAGGAGCAAAAAAAATCTGTGTTTTTATCAGGTCTCTTAATCAAATCATACGGAAGTTTGCAAAACTGTGGATGGAATCTTTCCACAATCAACAAATACACGAGATAAAATACTAGAAAGCTGTACTTTATCCAGAAACATCTGGGCTGTTTGAAAAGTCGTTCATGGCGTGAATTTACAGAGTAAGGATTCTAATCACTCCCAGGAATGACCGAAGTGGGTGAGGACTTCTCAGCTACATCACTGACAACAGGAACCTGCTTGTCACAGGTTCTAACCCATGGATCTGGCCCTATCAGATGCAATTCCCCATCAGAACACTCATATAGTCCTATACCATAAGGGTGTCCTTCTACTCTTAAGCTAAACACTCTGTATGACATATATGAGTCCCACTCCAGAACTATGAAGTTAATTCAAGCGTGCTTAATTCTGTGAGGCACAAATATTGGGAAAAAAATGATACCTAACATACAGAAAGACTCATCATATCTTTTAAATAACAAGAGCAAGTTTCAATTTCATTGATCAAAACTCTCTCTCTACTGTTGACTTCTGTGTTATGATGTATCCTAAAATCAATTTGTTATAAGGGTTCTCTGTATACTAACAAATAAAATCAATGCTCTATTAACCAAATCTTTCTCACCAAATTAAATAATCTCCGTAAAGACACTCTTGAGTGAGTGAGTAACAAGTCTTCTCAAGTGAGTCACTGGCTTCAGTCCCACACTGTGTGGTAGCCATAAGGAAAACAGGCAGCAGGAAGAGAGGAAAGGGGGTATACACATAGTGACACACCTGTTAATTTCTTTTTTTCTACAGCTGTTAACTGAGCATTTCAATCTCATGCCAAGTGTCTGTGTTACCTTTGTGCGAACCAATAAAATATGCATGTGACTCTACCTTAGTAATTTCCAGACATCCACACATATCTGATACCTTATATGTCATAGGACCCTAGAGACTTAGACTCAAAAGCATTTTGAGATTCTTCAGACTGAAAAACAAAATTAAAACTCTGAATCACTACATGAACCTTGTGTAAGAGGTGGAGCATCTCCTAAGGTACAAAACTACTTTCTACTAAAGATCCAGGAAAAAATTTTGAATGAGTAGGAGTACTACTTCTGTTATTTGTTTTCCTGGAGAAATTCACTCCATTATTACACATACTGGTACACTAGCTTGGTCCAGTATTTTCAGGTACTTTGCCTATTTAGAATAGTCACTGCCTCAAATCCTTCCTGCCTGAACTCAGACATCCATATTCAGTGAACTCTTCCTTCTCTTGTTCATGGTCTGGAAGAAAATAGTGGAGTTTTAGAAAATTTCTGCATTTATTCAGAAAAAAAGAGTGAGCTTCTAAGTTTTCCTACTTCAAACTTACCATGTTTGAAGAAGGCTTGTAAACAGGCTAGGCCTATTGCAATTATAATGTTGTTTTGAGATTTTGGGTTGAGAGCTCTTGGGCATTCATTGCTTCCTTAATAGGGACTGGACATGTGCTACTGTAAGAAAATACAAGGAAGGCAAAGTAGGTCATCTTGTAGTATGTGTTACCTAGCACCTGGAGGAAACGGTTCTCCTTTCAGAGAAAAAATAACTTTTCCCCTTAAGATTACTAAAAAGCCTAAGAAGGGAGGTGCAAGAACCAGCTAGTGATACTCTTCAGATTCAATCACTATAAAGTTGCAGAATATTACATGTAGCAGCGCACTTGGCAGAAGCTGCTGCTTTTGAGCTTCAGGTTTTGGTGGGAAGAAAGCCGAGGCAAAGCCCTCAGCCTTCTTCTTCCAATATCTGAACTCTCTGCCTGAGCTGTGGTAAAATCCCATATTGCCCTTGTGTTACCTGTGCCCATATCTCAGATGCCATATATGGCTATGCCCTGGAAAGCTCTTCTCCACTGGTCACTTTGAACTATGCCGTTCCCCATTGGGTGTTTCCTGATTCCATCTCCCTTTAAAAGAGCCCTGCAGAGCTTCTTCCTCGCTCTTTCTTCTGGGTTACTCAGCCATCTGGATAACTCTGGACCCTCACGAAGCAACACTGGATTTGCAATAAACGGCTGTTATCCCGCAGAAAGGCCCTCTGTCTAAGCCTTTTATTCTCGTCTGCACTACCACACCACGCCTGGGGAAACTCTCGTCCTAGAGGAGCCAGCAGAAACAGGTTATCTGTGGTAGCTAGGACTCTGTCCTTTGGGAGAGTTATACAACTCATCCCGGCAGGGATTACGCACGCATAAAAGTGCTGTCGCTACCTCGAGAGCATTCCAGCTTTAACGCTTTAATTACATACTCTAGATCATCATCTAATCATTGATGCCATATAAATTCTATTTTGTTTCAGATGAGAAAAATGAGAAAACTTATTACTTTGATTTAATCGTGAGCAAAAAGTCCGCCTCTGTTGAGAAAAATCTAAAAAATATATATGGATTTTATATGGTTCCTTAAACATTTTTACTGCCCATTTAATCAAACTGATTCAATGGAAGGCCAAAGGCAAGGCAATAGTTAGAAATTTGTTGATGCACAGGAGAAATACAGAATGCATTCCATGTTTTTGAAATGCACAGAAAGTATCAAATGCCAATACAGTGGAGCAATGAAGGTGGCTCCTAATCCTAGAATCCTAGAATGGTTTGAGTTAGAAGGGACCTTAAAGATCATCTAGTTCCAACCCCACTGCCCTGGGTGGAGACACCTTCCACAAGTTGCTCAAAGCCCCATCCATCCTGGCCTTGAATACTTTCAGGGATGGGAAGTCTACAATCTCTCTTGGCTAATGTTGTAGCCCTATTGTCCAGCAATTACAGTATTGCCATCACCAGTGAGATGACACCGTTTTTGTATGAATTTTCAAATCTTCAGAACTGAGGCTTGTTAGTTTTGTCACCAGTCTCAAGCCATTGTGAGAACATGCTGTGCTTTTGTAGCAAGTGTCTTCTGTTATGATGTGGAGTACAAGCATGAAATAATAGCAGGAAAAAAATAGTGAGTGCATATTTTGGATTATTTAATAGTCACTTTTTTAAAGACCACCTGTCATATCATCTGACTTATGTTTGACTGAGTCATAAGATTGTTACTACCCTAGACTATGGTAGTCAAAACAAGCACGTACACAAAGACTGCCACTAACCATTAAAAATAAAAAAAAGATGACATCAATAAATTAAATTAAAAGCTGCTCTAGAAAAAGAAATATTTTTTTCTTGGTATCATTTAGTTCAGATTTTTCAGCTACAAGACCTGATTAAAAATGTGAATTTGCTTTCCAGAATCCCTTCTGTGCAGTATGGATAAGTAATAGAATGTTGTATACTCAATGCCATGAAACTAAGAAGGAAACAAATCTATACAAGGTAATTGATGTAATAGGGAACATCTGATCACTAACAAATATATAAAAGGAAACTGAGACAATAAGAAAGGAATTAAATTATTACAAGATGAGGATTTTCAAATTTAAAAGCTAGTAGCCTTGAAACAACAACAAATATGAAAATTATCCAGGATACTCACATGAAGAAATTGGTCTTGAGATGTATAAAAAACAAATTGAACACAACTCCAGATTTTTTAATCAAGGCTTCCCTCTCTCTTTTCTCTTGTGTGCGTCATGCCCTATAAAAAATCCTTTCTGAAGAAACATTTCATGAAGGACATCAAACATATAAGCAATCAGACCTGCCAGGAAAGGAAATGAAGATGAGACTGGGACAAGTCTGAATATCATTAGAATTCCTGCCTCGGAGGTTATTGTTAACCTATTTTCCTTCTCCTTTCAGAAGCCATTATTTGTGTCAGTTAGAAGAAAGGAAAGAAACGAGAGAGGGAAACTCAATGAAGGTCTTCTTAACCTTTAACTCACAGCTAACCTATATAAGTAGTTTGACTTGTGGGAGATACTGATGCTACTGATGCTATAATCATCTCTATCTGGAAATACAAGAGCAAAATTAACATGACAAGAAAATTACGTAAAATGAGGCATATTGTTACTATATCTAAAACTGCTAAGATTTGTGTGAAGCATATAAATATAGCTGCTTCAACAAAGGCTTTTATACATTCTAATCTCATCCACAGACTGTGGTTTTGCCTTTCACTATGTGAAATAATGTAAGTCAGTGAAAGCACAGCTCATGGAAAATGTGAGATATGTAGTTATTGATACAAATTGCAAAACTTCTCCCCCATTCACAACCTTATAACTTCTTATTTATTTAGCACAACTTTTGAAATTAATAAATCAAAGGAGAAAATCTGGCATTATGTTAGGTTGTGTTTCTACATTTTCAGTACTTTCTGCAGGTAGGTTTTGCCACCTCAACATCTATTCCCATGTAAGAAATTCCAAAATAAACTGTATAAAACAAGTTTTGTCCAGTATGTGATAACTTCATGTTGATAAAAAGCATAGGAAAAGATACCAACTTTATTTTCATTCAATAGATGCCCAGAAGAGATATAATAAAAAGATGTGTCTAAACTATCATAAATATTTATTCCCCAGGCACATACAAGTGTTTTACATAGACAAGATTCTTGCTTTCTGAGGGCAAGAAGGAAAGAGGTAGAAAATGTAGCTTAATTGCTCTGAAAATCTGCAAAACTATTAGGATTTAGACAGTCTATGCTAGCTTCCTCAATATTGACTTTATGTGCTATTGTACACATCTATTAGTCCCATCAGTAGACATACTCTTGGCAAATTATTGCTGTAACAGACAAGTTAGTGGGAGAAAAGATTCTAGGTAGAAAGCCGATATATAAACTTTCCTTATACAAACATACTGAAATTTATTGGAGTGAGGGGAATATATTCTTAAAGAAGCAATAGCTTCCTTTTTGGACCACTTCTCACAATCTTAGTGATAGAAAACTCAAGGGACAATTTAAATGAAAACATGAGAATGACATAGTCTATATTCAGGAGTAGAAAACAGAGGGCTGGCTATGTAGTAAAGTATTTCTAATTCAGGAAATCTCCAAAGATGCAGATGCTAACAACTGATCTGCCAATTTTCACAACATCTTGGCAGTTCACAGTAATGCACAATCTAACATTTGTGTTTGCTGCTGCCAGATCTTGATGTCTAATAAGCACAGCTTAAACGACATTATTATTACAGTGTCATCTTTATCAACAACAACCTTCATTATATTTCTCTGCTATGGAAAAGTACAATCTGAAGGTAATAAGCACTTGAAATTGAAGGAAACAGTGACACTTTTCTATTCTAAGGTAGCTGAGCCTATAGCCCACAGGCACTCTCAGTGCAGCTTTTTTTCCTCTCTGTGGTGTTCATGACTACATATTTTTTCCATCTAAATTTTCTTTCTGAAGCAGTATGCTTCTGAAAAAAGACATTTTCATGCTATCATGGCTCTCAGATACAAGGTGTTCTTTTTCTGGAGTAGCTAAAGAGACTATTCACTGCCTTGCAAATTATGAGGAAAAGTTTAGGATGTCAACAGTGGTGACATGGGATTACTCCACTCAATATTCTTCTTAGCTCTGATAATTCTTCACTTCTAGAAGAAAAATCAATTACCTTTTGATCTATGTAAAAGATAATCAAACCTGGAAAAAGTAGAACATGTCTGCTGTGCTCCTGATATGCAATAAAGCTGGACATGGTGCTCAAAAATAAATTAGGAGGAAAAAACTGCTGAACTTTTAAAGGCGCTTAACCTGGACGCTATCGAGGTGGCAACAGCACCTTTATGCGAGTGGAATCCCTACTGGGATGAGTTGCAATGGTTTTACAACTCTCCCAAAGGACACAGTTCTAGCTATCGCAGGTAACCTGTTTCTGCTGGCTCCTCTAGAAACAAGAGTTTCCCCAGGTGTGGTGTTCTAGCACCGACGAGAATAAAAGGCTGCACAGAGGGCTCTTCTCCGGGATAACAGCTGTTTATTGTGAGTCCAGTGTTGCATTCTGAGGGTCCAGGAAGTGAGTCCAGAGATATCCAAGTGGCTGGGGTAACCCAGAAGAAAGAGACTGAGGAAGCCCTGTAGGGCTCTTTTAAAGGAAGGTGGGACCAGGAAACACCCATTGGGAAACTGCGTAGTTCAAAGTGACCAGTGGAGGGGAGCTTTCCAGGGCATAGCCATATATGGGATCTAAGATATGGGTACACGTAACACAAGAGAAATATGAGACTTCACTACAGCTCAGGTAGAGGGTTCAGATATTAGAGGAAGAAGGTTGAGGGCATTGCCTTGGCTTTCTCCCACCAAACCTGAAGCTCAAAAGCAGCAGCCTCTGCCAAGCACGCTGCTACAAACTTTCAAGCTTATCATGATGATACACATCCATTATTTATTCCCAGTGTTTATTTCACATAAGTTAATGTTTTCAAGAAGACAGAGACTTCTAATCTCTAATTGAAGATTATGACCAGAAAATATACTTAGATATTTGGTGAAGGTTGCTGTAGATAGAGTGTTGTGTAATTAGACTGATGTTTGCCTGTTCTTTCAGTGAGTCTACACCACAGTGAATGCAGTGTAAATAGACATTCTGGCTTAAATGGGTCAGTTCATATGTTGATATAACTGTCATTATGATATCATGAATATTAATAAAATCTACCAACCTGAGTATTTACTCAGGTTCTCGGGAGCTATTGACAGCCGCTTATAAAATCTAACAGAATTCAGTAGATCTAGAATGAATATAGCTACACTATGACCATCTGGTCTTGGCTATTGCATTTTTTCACTTTTTTTGGAATCCAGGTTCATCACTGATACACACCAAATGCTAAATTGAAATTTCATTGTCATTTGTCAGTGGGAAATACCTATTCTTCACCTTTAAGACTGCTGAGCTCTTCAGAATCCAGGTCAGTCAACTTCTGGATAAATGTGGGCATTCACATGAAGCTTTTGAAAGGAACAGTTCTCAGCTCGTGCACAGCATCACTTGATTTTAAGTGCTTCCCCCTTTACTGTATTTCATCTTTGGCAACATCTTAGTCAAAATGGAACCAGGAAAATTGTTGTTTTGTAGGGAACATGCCATACAAAATCCATTTTCTCATTTAAACCATTCAGTACATGTCCCTATTTTGACTAATTGGAAATGTATCTACTACTGGCTTTACCAAGGGCAAGCCCTGCCTGACCAACCTAGTAGCTTTCTATGATGGAATGACTACATCAGTGGACAAGGAAAGAGCTACAGATGTCATCTACTTGTACATCTATAAGACCTTTAACACAGGGGGTCACAACATCCTTCTCTCTAATTTGGAGAGGTGTGGATTTGATGGACGAAGTGTGGTGGATAATGAATTGGCTGGATGGTCACATTCAGGGTGTAGTGGTCAATGACTCAATGTACAGATAGAGATCAGTGACAAGAGGTGCTCCTCAGGGGTCCACACTGGGACCAGTATTGTTTAACATCTTCATCTATGACGTAGGAAGTGGGATTGAGTGCAACCTCAGCAACTTTGTAGGTGACATGAAGCTGAGTGGTGTAGTTGACTCACATAGATAGATGGTTTTAGACTAGACGTAAGGAAGAAGTATTTCACAATGTAGATGTCAAACCAGAGGAACAGGTTGCCCAGAGAGGTGGTAGATGCTCAATCCCTGTAAACATTCAAGTTCAGGTTGGATGGATCTCTGAGCAATCTAATCATGTTGAAGATGACTGTGTTCACTGCAGGCAGCTTGGAGTAGATGACCTTTACAGGTCCCTTCTAACTCAAACTACTATATGATTCTATAAATAATCAACTTGGACAATCAAGCTGGCCTTTAGATGAAGGAGGGTAGGTTTAGATTAGATACTAGGATAAAATTATTTACTATAAGGATAGTGATACATAGGAACAGTTTGTTCAAAGAGGTTGTGGATACCCCATCCCTGGAAGTATTTAAGATCAGGCTGGATGGGACCCTGAGAAACCTGGTCTAGTGGGAGATATCCCTGCCCATGGCAGGGAGGTTGGAACTAGGTGATCTTTAAGGCTGCTTGCAACTCAAGTCATTCTATAGTTCTATTCTAAGATGCCATAATCAGAAATGTAGATGAAAATCCTGCAATGGATGTTGAGATGATGGAAAAGGAGAGGTTTAGAATTCCTAATAAAACTATGCCTCATTTGAAATTTATGAATTTAGCTGTGTTGTCAAGTTATTGTTCTTTCCCTTTTCTCTTATCTTGGAAGTTATGTATGCAGACCTTGCTTTTCTCAGAAAAAAATAGCCAAAAAAACCTCCAAGAACACACAGAGCAGAAAAAAAATAGAAATTACTGAGAGAATCCTGTTGTATAAAATACATTTGAAGATATTGACAGCAATATACATATTTAAAATAAACCAATTCTTATAGTTCTATGATTTTTTTAAAAAGAGTCTAAATCTAGCTAAAAGAATTTAGTTCAAATTTCTAAATGTTTTGGTTATTAACTTGTTCCATTCACATTCAAGATCGATCCATGTCATGCTACTTGTTAAATAAAGAAAAATTACTCATTTCCTTAACTGGAGGGGTTTCTAACAAAGCTAATTCTTGAAACTACTATAGTTCAAGAAGCAAAACCCAAGCATAATAGCATTTTTTAACCTATAAATCACTGAGTAATAAAATTCTATGCAGAATTTTAATTCCTCTTGGTGGAAGGAAAAATGAAAACTGTGAAGGCTTTCAGTGAGGACTTTGATTAAAACAAAAAACAGCTGTGATATGAGAGGTTTTTTTTTTTCTTTTGTCTATTAATGGCCATAGCAATTTGTTATGTAAGTCCAGTAGACATTTCTTAATTGATGTGGAAGTCACACACACAGTGCCTTGCTGTTGCCCATATACAGTTAAAAAGCAAAAGCAATTTGACCATATTAGGCTAATTTTGCTAGACAGATTCAGTTCATGCTTCAGCTGTCAGAACAACTGCTGCCTTCATACTGTTAGTGATTTTGACATTCCTTTGAGCGACTGAAATATCACAGATTTAAGGAAGGCTAGATAATGGTGATGCTTTATTCAGAGTGATTTTCAAATATGAGGTTAGCTTAACAAAATGTTTGCACTGAAGAATTTTCAGTTTTTCCAAAGCATTGAAATGTTTTGACTACTGTTGCACAACACAGGAAATAGATGATTAAATAAAATTATTCTTCAGATATATACATGAATGTAAACAAATGCATATAAACTGTACATCTTTGAACAACTCACCTGCACTATTACCTTATTGTCATCAAGACAAAGAATGTTGCCTTCTGCCTTTGTCACAAACACAATGAATTATCTTAGCCAGATCCCATCTCCCCACAGAAGATCACGCTAGAGAAAATAGTAGATAGTTGATATGCTGTTGCAGTACACATCAGGTTTACTGCCTGTGAAATGGACATGAGCATAGAATTTATGTTTCCTAACTTCCCTACTTCAGTTCACAAAAATGAATGGGTCTTCTGTGAAGCAGTATTACTAAGAAAGCTTGCCTTGTAGGAGTTACAGTTAGTCTGTGTCAGAATGTGTAAACTGTATAATGAATGAGACAAGTCATATGATAGCTATTTTTCAAACCATTCTCCCAATATATCTGTTTATAACCATGCTGAAGTTGTCTTTCCTCTTTTTTTTCCTTTACATATATATATATATATATCCGACCTTCAAAGTTTTTGCTCTGCCACTGCTGTTCACCCATTCTTAAACTTAAATAAACTGTAGCTGCTCTAGTGACACTGCTGTAACCTGCCTGAAAAGCTGCTCTCATTTTGGATGCAATTTCTTCAGATGAAGAATGCACATATTGTGGGCATATGAATTTGGACTTTAAACATGCTCAATATTAGTACACATCTTTACATGTACGCCTAGTGACTACCTTTTCATTAAATGATAATTAGGTTTAAAAAAAAAAAGAAAATAAAAGTTTATTGTTGAGTTTAGTCTACAAAATGTCAAGGAGCTAGCCAAAAGGGGATCAGAAAAATTTCCTGTAGCTCATTGGTCTGTTTACCTAACAGATGAAGGTATCTGTAAAGACTTTTTGGGGGTTATCTGCTGTGAGTTTTCTCTGCAAAAAGAGAGTTTGACTTTGCAGTAAAAACTTATGAAACTTGTGTAACCTTTGTTTCCAAATTTGAGTCCTGACTGGTGTCCATGCAGAATGTCCAAATCACACAACTAATGTGTCTTCTATATACCTACCAGCCTCCGATGTCTTTGTTGCCTTCAGGCAAGTGTTTTCCAGGTTTTTTTTTTTTTAACTCTGTCTTTATATGGCTATGTAATAAAGTGGAAAGCCTTCCAGTTGATGAAACCTTACTTTTTTGACATTTGCCTGTCAGCAAGGGCAGGCATAGCTTTGCATGTTACGTGAAAAAAAAACCCACATTCATGCCTTGCTTTTATCTTTCCTACATGAAATTCAATAAGTCAATATTAGGTCCAAGACTAGTTTCCAAATAAGTAATGTATTCCATAGTAAATATCATATGACAGAAATCTTTGTTAAATAATAACTTATCAGGTAAATATCTATTTTTTTATTATTTTCTAAGGAAACAAAGTATCAAAGTGAGAATCACTTTGGGGTTTTTTAATTGTGTTTGAAACATGGGAAGGTGGAACCCTAGTGATTCATTTAATCGTGCTGCTTACACTAACAGTTGTTCCTACACGAGATGTGCCAAAGAGAGTTATATGTCAGACCCAGGTCATAAAAGGAAAATTATCTCTGCAGTTATCGTTGCATGCATATGGGTCCTAGGTTTCTGCCTGAGAAAAGTATCAGCTTCTATGGGTCATAACGGCAGTATTCCCTTAGGCCCTGGTCCTCCAGCTGGCCAAAGAATCCAAAATATTTTTCCACAGACACCTGGGCAAATGGCAGAAAAGAAGGAAGAAGTGTGAGTTGTACAGAGTCAAAGTGAAACCAGAACTCCTCTCAGAAGTATGGAGACATTCTCAATTTTAGAAAGAACTTGAGATCCTTATTTTCAAAAATAAGAAATATTCACCACTGTGAATGAGATTAGTGAAAACACCTTTGTCTGTATGTAATGCTGTAAGAACTGGAACACCTAAAATAGTTTTTTTCTTGGTTTATCAAAATGCCACATTATTTTACAATTTCTTAAATTTACCATTAATCTGTGGGATGCCAGTTCTCCACAAGAGAATGATGAAGATTATGGATCAGTTTTGTGGAAGCACTAACAAAATCAGCTATTAAAATCTGTAAGAAACTGAGTTACTACTATGAAGATATCAAAGTACCTATGAGGAAATTAATAATTTGGCAGCATTTGGCATAGTTTGAATAGCATGTGAAAAGTGAACACCAGGATGATAGCAAGGATGAAAAGGAGAAAAGATGCAGAGAGAAAGATAAAAAATAATTAGATTAATTTATTCCAGGCACTCAACAAAACAGGAATCCATGGGAAGGAAATTGTACTTTGTAGTTAAAGTAGTTAAAACTACTAATCCACCATGTGTTTTCCAACTTCTGAGAGCTTATTCTCCAATCTTAATATCTTTCAGTTCAAAATCATTGGGGTTTTGGAATGTAAAATTCAAGAAGTTTTATGGGTTCATATACAGAGCTATCTCTCTGTCTCTCTCTCTCTCTCTATCTATCATCCATCTATCTATCTATCAAGCTACATGAAATCACAGAATCATGTAATGTTTTGAGTTGGAAGGGACCTTAACGATCATCTAATTCCAACCCCTGTGCCAGGGGCAAGGACACCTTCCACCAGACTAGGTTGTTCACTTCCAGGGATGGGACATCCACAACTTCTCTGGGCAACGGTTCCAGTGCCTGACCACTCATAGTCAAAAATTTCTCCCTAATATCCAATCTAAACCTCTTTCAGGTTAAAGGCATTTCTCCTTGTCCCATGACTACATGCTCTTGCAAAAAGTACCTCGGCAGCTTTCTTACAGGCCTCCTTTAGGTACGGGAAGGTGCTAAATGGTCTCCATGGAGCCCTCTTCTCCAGGCTGAACAACTCCAGCTCTCTCAGCCTGTCCTCGTGGGAGAGGTGCCACCTGATCACCTTTGTGGCCTTCCTTTGAACTTACTCCAACAGACCAATGTCCTTTCTGTTTCAGAGACCCCAGAGCTGGATACAGCACTCCAGGTAGGGTCTCACAAGAGCAGAATAGAGGGGCAGAATCACCTCCCTTGACCTGCTGGCCATGCTGCTTTTGAAAGGAAAACCTAAATAATATTTATATGATTATAAATAAGGTAAATGAGTTTTTGTTTCAAAAATATATAGTAGAACAATTCATACTTTTACCATAGTCTGGATTGTTCTTTTAATTAAATATATGTGAGATACAAAAACCAGATAATGAAAAAGTTTTGAGAGAATTTGTTGAAAATTGTGGATCTGCTAAGAGCTACAACAAAATGCTTCATTCACTTACTATTAGTAGGATTCAGTAAGCATTGTCCTGGAAAGGTAGCCCCAAAGTAAAGATTTTGAAAAGCTTTTATAGCTTTTCAATTAAACCAATCTGTGTTAGCAGTAACACTTTAAAATTTAAAAGCCACTTTCATTGAGCATTCAAATGTGTGGACAGCGCTGATTCTTGTGTGAAAACCAAAGGAATCACAAAAAAAACCCCACCCAACCCAATCCCTCAACCTTTCCAAATAATCTAAGTCATAATTGTGGGTTTTTATATAGCTTAAGAGCTAAATTATTTCATTGTTGTGGACCTTCATTATTTGATTTGCACTGATTATCTAGGACATTATTGGCTTTAGTTCTATATAGATAGAGGGAACTAGTTTAAATTATTGCTTTTGATTAAAGCAAACAGTCTCTTAAGATAAAAATTCTATCATATACATTTATTATTAAAAATTTTGCAGAGCATGGTGTTTAAAAAATATCATATTCCATTTATTTTGATTAAGCATACAATTGCCTTAGAAACTATATTACAATGTTTTCAACAGAGTCAAAAATTTATAAGTGAGAGAGGTTAAAAAATTGAGAATGTAATAAGAACTCTCAAAACATTTTGTTAAGTATAGGAATCATTCCAGTGCCTTAAGGAAAATTCTATTTTCCTTAAATATATGTTAATATCCAAGGCCATGTCTGCACCTGGCTTGATGTGAGCTTATAAGGTCTGGTTGTTCACCCTCTCATACCATCAGTCACCATGGTAACTTTTACTGATTTCTAAAACCCTTAAGCAAAAGTAAAAATAAGTTGAATCTATTCCAATTTGCTTTTCTCAAATTCAAGCTTCTTAGTACAAGGGGAGAGCTTTGAAACACTAGATCTGTTCGAATGTTTACACACTCTGAATAGGCCTCCTACCATGTTTGAAGTCAGAAAAAAATGTCTTTTCCACAGGTAACAGACCGACCGTTTCATGTACTTTTTTTCATCCCTTTGTAGGACAGTTCATACTTGACATGATCCAGATACTCAATCATGCAGATTCCTTGACACAAATTGGCCTTAAACATTATGTCCTTATCCCCATGCTCTGGTTTCCTGTCACATATCCTACTTTTCGGTGTCAATTTCTCTATCATATTACTGTCTATTTTTTATAAAATAATCTTAACAAATGGTGTAGCAGCTTGTGGTTTATACACAGTGGATGAGGTGGAACAGGCCATGGCTGGTGATGCCCTTCTGCTGCCGGAGGATACCCATTTGCTGGGGAGGAGCCATCTGCACTATGGTCTGACAGTGGACTTGGGGAGCCAAGCTGTTTTTACATCTGTATATCCATCTGTTGAATAAATACATATATATCACTGCAAACAAATATTTATAGGTCTATAAATCAGTTATGCAATTAGAGATTGCTGTGATGAGATTGTGTTTAAAAGACTGATAAAACAGACCTGTTTCAAATTTAAAACCTGTCAACTGGATTTGATAGTCATGAAAAAAAAACACATAGCCAAGAGCCCACTTCTAAATCACTTTCAGTCAGTATCTGCACAAGTATAGACAAATTAGTACTTGCCACTTATGTCCTGAACTAGTTGTAACTTAGTTCCACAGAGCTGGTGCCATGCAACTAGCACTGATGGCTATTTTATAGAACATGATTTTTATTAGATTTGAATTCCTCTGTGTCTCAAACAAATTCCATATAGAATAAATATCCACTATGCAGTTTAAATGATAAATTATAGCAATTTCAAGTTCTCTTAGGTACTTTGTCATTTAGCATTGTTTATGTTCTAAATAGCAGAGAGATTTCTTCATTTTATCATTTGATTTCCTTTGTTGCCCATATTTAATAGAAATATGAAGAAATTCCATTTATACGAAAGAATAAATTATATTCCTATTCCAAATAATTGTCAAAACATTCAAAATATCCATGAAATTTCCATGATGATGAGTTTACACTATCAAATTTTCTTCTGTTGAAATAATTTGAGAAATCAGTTTTAGACCAAAAGGCTTATTTTGCATAATGGGAAAAATGTGGAATTGTTCATATGGAATAAACGACTCCTGTATGGCTACAAAGGTAAAAATTAGTGATTTATTCAAAGGATTATGTGTTTATGTCTCAAAGCTACACTATGAAGCTAAGCCTTAAAAAGATTTCTACATATTCTTCAGAGGTGTAACATAATCTGATTTCTTTGCTATCCCATCTTCAAAAGTGTTGGGATTAACAAGCAAAAAGTCATCACCTAAGCCTGACTAAATGCAGTGTTTCCTGAAAGCAAAATAGTATTTCCAAATATAATACAACATTTCTCTTTAAGAAATATTTTATACATATATGTAAGAAGCGTTAAGGTGAAAAGAAAGATGAAGGATTATTGCCAACTTGAAACAAGACATAAAAGTCTGACTCATGAAAAATGGCACTCTGGGAATTTGTCAAATCTACTGTAGAAACTCCTGCATCAGACTTCCTTTCACTGTCACCCACCTCCTCCAAAGAGATGGGAAAGATGGGAAACCTTTTCTAATATTGCCCAAAGGCAATCATAAAGAAAACAGCCACTGAGGAAGACAGATTTTGCTTCTGAAAGCAATAACTTCACTTTGTGTAATAGAAATACCTGTACTAGACATGTAAAAACAAATTTGACAAATGTTAATAATGCATTCATGGAAGCCTGGATTTGGGTAAAAGACTAAACTGAGAAGCAACTTAAACCTCTCAAGTGCAGTCTTTTGCAAAAGCATTACATGTCTGTCTTATTTCATGTTGAGTATCAGTAACACCATTTTCACTGCTCAAAATTGTGTATGATTCTTTGCTTACATCAGCAACTGAGGAAACAGAATGGATATGTTGATGACACATTTTGTTACAACAATATCTTTACAGACATAGAATTAACAAGTAATTGAGACTGGAATTAAAAACAAGTGGTGATTAAAAAAACCTCTTTTTTTTCCAAAAAAAGAAGAGCTTTTCCATGAAAGAAGAGCTGACAAAAAATATTAATCTACAATTCTTTGTAAAATATTGTCATTTTTTGATGCAAGTAAAATGTTTTATTTCCATCTAAATTTGCACGTTGAACAGACAAAATAGTTAATTCTTCCAAATATTATCAAGAAATGGTCACATTTTGGAGTCAACTTTTAAAAAAAAAATCTATCTATTTCTTTTTCCTCTTCCTAAATATACCTAGTTTGATACATTTTATTCCCAAATGTTAGGATGCAAATGCACTTGAACTACCAAAGTGATGGACTTTCTGGTTCTCCACATTTACTACTGGATACAAGCAATGGGTAGAAAGAAAAGAGGGAGAATAATCAGCACTCTGGCCCTTCATCTGAAAATAGCATCAGGAATATATTAAAGAAAAAAAAAAGAAAAAAGACCCAGGTAAAATTAAGTTGTTCTTAGAACCAGATAAATGTAACAAATGATGACTGAAGCAGCTTGCTTGATTGATTCTATAGCTAGTTATTAATGGAGAGAAAATGTTGCATGATGTACCATCCATCCATCCAAGAAATTGCACCTTGAGCTAGTAAAAGTCTATCCCAGGAGCTGTGTGACATACAATAGCTGAGGAGATACAGTTGCATGCATGAGAGATTATGAAAAGTCTGAGGTGTCGTGACTGTGGAAATACTAGTGGGTGTATGATTTATCTTTAGACTGTGGCAGATTGAGATATGTGGGCAAAAGGTACTCTGAAGGTGAATAACTGACTGAGAAGATGTAGGTCCTGTTCCCATAGTATATACTCATGTGAGTACCGAGGGATATTGAAGATGTTTCCTATGAAGATGCTTTCTATGCATGTGAACTCATGATTAAATACAGCAGCAAAGGACTGATCTCTGTAGTCCCTCAAACTGTTGTTTCTCTGCATAGGTTACTTGTCCAGACTCCCACTTTCTCCAAGAAGGAAGATCCTGACAGAGCTGAGGAGGTGCAACGGGAAGACACAAACCTTTATAAAAGTCTGAAAAAAATATTGACAAACAATAATAAAAACCCTTGAATGGATGTAGAAAATTAAAGTTTTATTTCATGATTATTTCTTCATTCAAAGGCCTAAAGTTCTGTAGTTCATACATTGCACTTTCTTTTTTTTTAACTCTCTCTTTGCCTACAATAATTAACTTCATAGAATAAGTCTAAACGATGAAGAGGATGCATATTGAAGGAAAAGAACAAATACTAATGACTTATGAAAAGGAACACCAAAGATCTTGGACTGTCCTAAAAGTCTGGAATTCAATGCCTGTACAAAAAAGCACAGGACTTTCCATCCTATCTGCCTGATTTGAACAGAGGGCTTTTTCGTTTATTGAATTCAAGGAAAATTCTGTACAAGGAGAAGACCAAATATGGTATACTTAAGAAGAATGACAGCCTGGTGCTCCTACAATTTAGAAACTAATAAGATGTCAGAACTATACTTACAAACATGAGGAATTAGTAAACATTTGATTAATGCTTCTGAAGAAGTGAAATGAATAGAGTTTAGAAAAGTGGTATAAAAAATTTAAAGAAGCCACAAAAGTTATTGTGAAAATAACCACCACAACACCATAATGGGTTTGGTTTTCTTTTTTTTTTTTTCACAGAAATGGAGTGGGAGTGGTACTATGATTATGTGAGGCAAGTATGTAAACTTAGTTCATAAAAACTTTGGAAATTTCTGTTAATTTAAGCACTTTAAACAGAGAAAGTGTATCTTATTAAAATACTAATGCAAATATATCTGTGAAACTCTCAATAACTGCAATAGGCTTTAGAACTGGCCCTGAGAGACACATGTATTGTGAAATCATCAATGAGGGACCGAAAATTCTGAGGTTCCTTTTGAGAAAAGAAAGATCTTGCTTCTCACAGAAAGTCCTTAATTTCTAAAGTGCCTACTGTGACAGAGAACTTTCATCAGAACATGTGAAGAAAATGGAACTTTACATGTGTCCTTTACATATAGTATACTTACATATTAGAATATTTTAAACCAATTGAGAACAAATTCCATTTCTAACCATGGGACCTACACCAATATCTTGTCAAACCATAAATATGTTTATTTAAGGCAATGCTGAAGAGCTTATTTGTTTCTTGCAGCCCCTTCTGTCAGACCAGGAAGGATAGTATAGGGTGACAAAGAATTGCTCTGCTTTCTCACTCTGCTGGGGCACTTCTATTATTTAGGTCATGTAGAAGAAGAGACACATGCTATGCTGAGTGTCAAACAGCCTTTCCTTGCACTCATTACAGTGGTCAGTACACAATGCCAGCAGTTTACCTCTGGGTAATTGCAGTTCACATGGAAGAAGAGGTAACTCAGTAATGAGAGACTACCATTTGCTGATACTTTATATAGGTGTTTGAGAGGGCATATATGGCTTGAGTGTGTATGACCATGACAACAGTGTGATCTGGGGAAAATTTCCAATTGTGTGTGTTTCCAGTTTATTTTATCCACAGATTTTTTTTTTATTCACAATTTTATTTGGTTTGATTTCAAAATATTTTGCAGTTTATTTGCTTGTTTGCTCCTGGGTTTTCTGTGCAAATGAAAACAGAGGCTAAAGATCTGAGTTAGAATCACCAAATTCAACCTTTGATGGCTTAGCATTTGGAAAGCAGGATGCATTTTTTCATCAAGTGACGTACACATCTCGTCAAAAAGTGTCAGTTCCATGCTATTTTTAAAGGGATAAGTATTCTGTATCAACAGGTATCACAGACACATAGCTTCGGGGTCCACCTCATGTTATTTAGCATGCAAGCCCTCTGAGCATTTTGCTTCTAAATTATGATGCTTCTTACAATGAAATAACGTTTTTTTGCTGATCTGGTAATACAGTGTCTGTTTCAAAGCAGGTATTGATGCATCTAGATTGTGGTGGCTAACTTATTTCATCTGGAAAACAAAGAGAAGTAACCTTCATTTCCCAGTATAGCTTATTATAGATTTCAGTTTGGAAAGAAAAATAGTCAATGTGCTTTACAGATCTGTATTGGAAGAAGACATTAAACATACTGTACCTATATAACTAAAAACACTATAAGCAAAAGCAAACATTTTCTGTCCTTCATTCCACCATATGCGCCATTGGAGAACAGATCCTTTTCTAAGTATAGCAGTCAAACTGAATTCAGATTTACTGGGCTGACCTTTCTTTGAATTTATTTTTGAAGAGAATTTTCTTGCTTTGGCATAATTTTTAAGTTACTGTAGAGAGATCAGCTGATGATGACATTTGCCTTGTAGCAAAGCCTAAACTTATCCTTGAGCTCTACAGTTATTCAGGTGATATTGAAATAAACCTCATGTTTGTTCTTCAGTTGGTGTATATATGTCTTTTACAACTCTATGTGTATAAAGACTGATAGTGTCCTTAGAGTAAAGATTAACAATCTTCCCATTTTACTGAATAATACAGAAATCAGCCATTTGGAAATAGCTGCAAATAGTTTTTCAGGTATATTTTAAAATAATTGTCGTATCCTCATGGATTATAGCTACGATTCAAGATTGAATGTAATTTTTTTTCTATTATGAACAATGTCAATATTTTTATTCAGAGGTAAAGCTCCACATTTGTAGGGAAAGCATATACTTTACCATGGTCTTTTGGATGTTAAACGTGCTTCTTTGTGTATATTAATACCGATTTTACCTTTACATTTTGGGAAATAAATGGTGCTCATTCTTCTGTCTACTGTGAAGGACATAAATAATATCATCTATTCCAGTGCAGACATTGCAAATAATATATGGCACAAGAAAGATAAGAAGCAGAAGAGGAGTCCTCATGTTGTCTCTTACTTTGTTGCAAAACCTTTTACTGACTTTCAGAACAAACCCCGTAAGGAATAGTGCAGTTGCGGCAGGATAACAGACATTGATCTGCTAGGTATATATGTGCCACTTCCTTCATTTCTGCAGTAAGTTGTGTGCATTCTTTGCTATGAATCTCTCAACGACTAGTTGCTTTTTACTTGGAAATGGTTACAGTCTTTGATCATTTTGTAGAAATGAAAGTCTCTGGTAGAATGCGTTCTACTCCAGCTACAATTACAAGAATGAAACATAAGTTGTTCAGCAGGGACAAAAATCCCAACTAACCCCCAGCAGAAAAATATCACTTACCATGTTTGCTGTCAATAACATACCAGGAAATCAGAAATGTAGCAAGAGAAAGCCAAAACGCAGAAGCAGAAAAAATTCACCACCAACCAAAATTTTAAGTGGCTATAATATGAATAATATTTGTATAACTGAACTAGGCAAAGCCACATAACCTTAAATCCTGTTGCAGGCGAATGTCTAGTTCTTAATAATTTCCCCTGCTTGCTGGTTCTTGGGGAAGATTTTAGACACTAATCCATTCTTAATGAAAAGGTATACGTCAAGTTCAGTGACATACAGCCAGAGGAAAAAACATGTGACACATGAGACTAGTGGAACTGTTATTGAAGAGAAATATCCAAAGAAGTAACAATGGCTGGCATCAAATGCGCTCTCTTTCCATGAAGGTCTTATGACAAAATATCTTTGCCCATGTAGTCTCTATAAAAGATTTGATGCCTGAGCTTCTGGTCCCTGGGTCAAAATAATAGGGCATGGTATCACAGGCAACAACAACAATGTCCTGTATAGTTTCTCTGTAGTTTACTTCTCCAGTTGTTGAGTGATTCACTTCAAACAGAACATGATCATAGTCTGAGTTGCAAGGATGCAGAAGAGTGACACTAATGACTTGGATCACTACCTCGCATCCTATAGGGTTTTTAGCAGATTTGGCTGTTCTTGATACAGAAAGATATAACTTCAAACTGATCTTTTGAGAGGGAAGATAATAGTTAGGTTGTTGACCACACGCTAAACTCCTTTGAAAACCTGTAGAAAATTTCTGAGTTTATTCTAAGATTTCTGCTGCTCAGCCAGCCTGTGCTTCTTACCAATAGCTAGAAGACAAAAAGATGGCATGTGTAATTCTTTTTGTCACAAGACATTCAGATATTTTAAGTAATCTGTAATCCAAATGAGGCCTATGTTGCTTTTCCATTTTGAAGAGGGGAGGAGTGTGGTGTGGAGGGATGGTGTTTTGGAAAGGAGTTTCCCTTTCCCTAAGTTGCAGTGTTTGCCTGAATACTGATGTACACCATTCAAAAATGGATCGCTTTAATCCCAGAATGTTGGCCCCCAAAAATTGTCCCCCTAGCTGGTGTAACAAGGATAAGCCTTGCAGTGTATCACAGGAATTAATAGAAGTGATCTCATCCTTAGCTCCAGAGTGAGTGTAGCTTGCTGCAGTCCTTGTGAATACCTTGGAAGAAATGCTTTAAGCCTGAGGGGGATATTAGGAGTAACTATTTATAGTATATCTCACAGCTCGGTTGATTGGAGCAGGGCGCTAATAATGTCAAGGTTGTGGGCTTAACCCCTCTAGAGGCCATTCGCTTAAGAGTTCGACTACATGATCTTTATGGGTCCCTTCCAACTCAGAATACTCTGTGATTCTGTGATTCTGTAAACTTCTGCTTTCATAGTACTTCCCATGTATTATGTTTACTTTTCTCTTTACTCTAATGAAGTAATGAATCTGAAGTACATAGAGTAGCAAATGCATAAAACATCAGTTACTGCTCTGGTTTGTATTGAGCAAACCTTTGATATGCCAAAAACTCCAAACATTTAAGATTACTTCCACTGTTTTGATTCATATGCACTCTAATTTAGTGAAGCTGAAAGAGAAAAAGAGAGGATATTTTTAAAGTATTTTTCTCTCCCAAGCTTGAATTTCAGGTTCAAAGTAAGATTTATTTCTTAAAAATCAGCAATATAATGTCAATGCAAAATACACATCTCAGTCCTTGTTCTAAAGAATAAAATTTGTTACAACGTATTTCTAAAGAAATATGGACTTTCCATTCATAGCAAATCACTAGGAAAGCATTCAGGTAATTCAGAAATATTTTATAATATTCTCCCTTATTTTGTCCCCAAATAATAAGCATTAGCCAGCTTGCAAAGTTATATTAAACCTACACAAAACAAGAAGTTGTGGAGTCCTTCTTTACCAAGTAAGCTACTATCAGTCAACAAAATAAGCTTCAATTCCTATTCAGAGAGTTTGGAGCAGGATTAGATGGACTATTTTCAGTTAGATAACAAATATGCATCCTTATTCAGATGACTTCTGGGTTTAAATTGCACTAGATACTTGAAACTTGGAACATACTAATGGCTTTGCCTCAACATCCCCTGAGTATATTCAACAAAAAAGCTGAAGTGAAGATGAAGTAGATCTGAGATCTATCAGTTTTTCTGTGCAGACTCGCCCTGTACTTTTTCGAAACACCATTCAGCCCTTGTTTTATTTACCTGTAAAGCTTTTCTATCTATGTATATGCATGATGTATGATGCATACAGAGACAAGTTCTGTTTGTTTGTTTTCTCAGGGATTCTGTTGTTGGTTGTTGCTTACACAAAAGTATTTACTCTTCTGGAGAAATATCTAATTATTTTCCTTCTTCAGTGTTCATAGAACACAGATTTTTTTTAAATGTAACATTTTCTGGAACATATTATTGAAAAATGTTTTTGGGAATATTATGAGCCAATGCTCCATACAGAACACCAATTACTTCTAGAGTGTACTATATACAGAAAAATAGGCTACAAGGAACAATAGCAGTAGTCCAACATCAAAAGACTGTTGCAGACTGAATAAAATGAAAGCAGATAGTGACAGCATACTTCAGAAACAGTACTAAGCTTGTATATATCTTATTAACTTTTTCAATAGGTATTAGCACTGAGCAATACTAGATTTTTCAGTTTGCTTTAGGTTTTTTTATTTTGAAAAAATAAAACATTTTCCTTGACTGTGTTCAAATCAATTTTGAATATTTTTAAAGTAAAAGAAATAGACTATATGATTTATTTTAAAAGTTTGTTCTAAAACTATTCTTGTGACTCTTTAAATGTCTACCACTCTAGGCTGATTTGATGATACAATATAGTCTCCATCTTCTGTTCTTTTCCTCTCCACTTCCTCTTAATTTCTTTTTATTCCACAGAGACTTACATTAGCAGCAGCAGTCTTTCAACTGGAACTTATGAAGTTTATCACTTCCTGCCAATATTCCTTCTCTTTCACAACTTGCAAACATATTTACTGTCATTTACTGTGAAAAATAGTTAAACTGAACAAACGTAATCAACATTAAAGTTTGTTGCTTCTGTTTTGGAGAAGACCCTGTACTACAGAAATCTTGCTGACATTTTTATGTCTTCTGCACAGGAAAAAGTCCCCCATATATCAATATAATTCTTCATTTAAAACAGTATTATTCATATATTTAAAGTTTAATCATCTGCTGAATGGTGTACTAAATCAAAAATAGACTATGTTGAGTTTATTCAATAAGGAATGTAACCGTTCTTGCACTTAACCAAATAAAAATTTGATTTTGAAGAGTAGTTTTTTCTCTAATTGTACCAAAATAACAGCAAGAATTTTACAAGATAATTCTGAGTGTATTATCTTGTCAATTCTAATGTAATTTTAATCAAATACAGTCCATACCTTAAATTCACTATGTAAGCCTGAAAGTTCCCAAGCAGTTTTGCAAAAAAAGCTGCTACAAAAAGTGAAATATTAACTCTATTATTCCACGTTGTGAACTGTGTGAATAAAAGCAATTATTTAATAAAAATAATTCATTTCTTACTCTCATTGTTTTAATCTTGCTGGATCTGCTCTTTTTTAAGCATAAAAATGCTCAATATGATATCATGCTTTATATGAGACAAAGATTTCTCTTTTACTAGTATTAAACAGAGAAAAAAGATTATTGCATCAAACCCAGAATAATGTTTACAAACGCAATAGTGCACAACTGAGTCACAGAAAAAAAGTGTTTTTTACAAAGCTATTTTTCTGAGCTTAGATAGATAGATAGATCCACAAATTTTAATATGTTTTCAGGATTATTGTACTATTTCTGTGCACTTGAATACAAAGAAACCTCAAGTGCAGATATTTAATGATACTGAAGTCTTATTACATTGATTAAAAAAGCCTCAGATGATGAATAGAAGTCAAAAGCAGTATCCACATATTATCCTGTAAGAATCATATTTTCTTTAGACTAACTCAGACTTCAAGGAAGTGAAAAAAATTTATTCTTCTGAGTTATGCTTAGGTCTGTATGATATTTTTTCTCTTTCTGCACAAAACATTGCATTTACAATGTATCATATTCCATTTATTCTGAATGAAAACACATTTCATAAACAATACCCAGACTTCAGTTCATAACTCTTGAACTGAGACTATCTAGTAAATTTACATTGGCTTAAAAGAAAATGTATTGTTTATTTTAATATAACAAACCAAATTTCATGACAGGTGTTTTACTGACTAATGAAAACCATAGTATTAACCTTTGTAAAACCATTCTGAAATGTAGTTACTTGTTTCTTGTTTTAGAAAACACTGCTAACTGGAGATGCCTATAAAAATGTCAATAATTTTATGATCTGTAATTGCATAGGAAAACATAGTGGAATCTGCTAACATAACAATTCACTTAAACAGTATACATGACATCAGGATATTTACAATGCGTGATATTGATCCATCCATTCATTGAAGAGATTTTCAAAGACCATCTATTCAAACTCCTATGCCATGAACAAGGGCATCTTGCACTAGATTAAGTTACTTAAAACCCCATCTAACCTCACACTGAACACTTTCAATGATAGGGCATCCACTGCTTCTCTTGGAAACCTGTATAACAGAGTATAAAAATTCCCATATCAAAAGCCAAATCATGGTGAACCATATCCTGAGGGGCACTATATTAACCTTTAGAAATACGAATATTGTGCAGTCATTTAACCTCATCCTTTGTAAGAGACATGAACTAAAATCTTGATTAAAATGTTGCCGGTATATGCACAAACACATTTTTCAACTCAGGAAAGGGTCCTCAACAAAATCGGGGTGGGAAATAAAGGAACAGGATTAGCACAAGTGTTGTATCAGCCTCCAATATATATTCTATCTCATTTTTGGCTAAAGACATTAAGACACTGTTTTTTAATATTTAAATATTAATTATGTGGAGGCAGGGTTAATTGAGACATGTGGCTACATTTTATAACTTAGATCATACCTAGAAGTTAACAATCAGTCTAAATCCTGAACTAAATGTCTGATGACAGAACATACAGATGCTTTAACTTTACTCACACAGGGACATTTGTGCAGAGATAGAGTATCCTGAAAAGCAAGAGGATGTGAAGACTCAGCACTTTTCCTTAACAGTTCCTATGGGTTGAGTTTCCAGGTCAGTGTAGCTGGGGAAATTAGCGACATCCACTCTGGTAGCTGAAAGGTGCAGTTTATATTTATGCCAACTTCAAATATCTCTAACCTACTGCATCAAGTGAAACTCCTGGGTTTACCTCCAGTTTCCATGATAATTGTATCCCAAACTATACTTCTCCTATCTTAGAACAATTCCCTCATAAAATGACTTTTTTTACCTATTCTCTTTTTACCTGTATCCTTTATCCTGTTCCCTCCAACTCAGTTCATATGCACACTACCTACCTGATTAAGCAGAAGAAAGTGAATGAGATTCTGAACTTTGAAACTCTTCACTTTATTTATGGTATAGTTCTTGGCATTTTAACTAGTATTAGTCTTAGACTGTCAGCTGCATAGGAGAGCAACATGAAAAGTTACTTGAACTTAGTTAAATATTTATTTCTGCACTGATATATTGAATAGTCATTCCAGTTCACACAATTAAATTAAAAACTGTATTAGCAAAGTTCTAACTTAAAAAGTTCTAACTTAAAAAAACTTCTACTTGTAATAGCCCTTCCTGATATGTCTTAATGAACACCTCTAACACTCAGGATGACCACTGTGTCTTTACTGCTCTTCACATTTAATATCCGTGCTGTGTCATCTTCTATAATTTAAAAATAATTTTTCTCTAACATCAATACCTTCTGTTGCCAGGGTTAAAAAGGTGACGTTTTGTCATATTTCATACATTTGGAATACTAAGTCATACTTTACTCCACTGCATTTAAGTTCAAGATTTTGATCATTGCTACTGGTGTTTAGTAATCTCAATATTTATTTTCATACATATCTTCATTTGTAAGCATTTAAGTATTTTTGCAACTTTTAAGACTGCTCAACTTTATCACATCTAGATTATTATATCAATACTATACCACAACTTTTGAACATAGGCACTCTATATTCAATGTTATTACTATGAGAAATAATAAATTCCTCAAGCTATGACTGGAATGGTTGGTCACTTTTTTAGAAACAAATAGCTATTTCTTTCCCCCTGAAATTTTAATTAAATTTAGTTAGAAAAAATGTTGCAGATGTTATTGATTGGATCCAGTAGAATAAAAAAGAATTTTCCATGTTGCAAGAAGTTTTTTCAAAAGTTAATTCCTTAATATCATGTAAGGAGGGGAAAAATGGTGTCTCACAAATTGACATGGGATGAGGAGCTGCCCTTCAGCCATTATCAAACACTTTTCTCATACTTCTAAGACCAAGTGCCTTAACTTTCTTTTTGTAACTGTTTGCCTTCACTCTAAGTAAAATATAAAGAAAACAACAAACTTATCTCAAAAAACATGTGGTTAATGAACTGATTTGCTCAAATATGGTTTTCTAATGCTCCTTTGTTTGCCTTATCCTTCATATTCACTATTCATGAAGGATGTCAGTTCAACTCTAAAATGTCCTAAATGTCTGCTATCACTATTTTTAAGGGTAAAATACTCTTAAAAATACCTGCCTTAGTGTGGGGTATGTTGATCTGATGAGATTTGAAAAGGAGACAGCAGAGTGACTGTTTAGGAGGAATGAGGACACAGCAGAAGTCCTGAGCCTTGTGCCCGTTCTCACGTGGGAGAAGGGATTTTATTGAATCTCTACTCTTCTCCCCTCCTAAGTAATGCAGCAGCTGCCAGGATGCTCTGTGCTTCTTGTTGTCTTAGGCTTCAACAACCTCCATGACTGTAGCATTATCACAGAAGCAGTGGTTATTCCGCAAGGACAAGGAACAAGGCTCCCTAAGAGATACAGAAACAGCATGGATCTTTTCTTACCCTACCATCTCAGCTGGTCTCTGGTAAAATACTAAACTTAAGGCTTCAAGTACTGGATAGTACATTTAATTTAGGGTTTCAGTTCCACAACTTTATTTTTTAGGGAGGAGTATAAAGGGACAGGATAATCTATCTTCTAAATATAAAGTGACATAGGTTGCCATGAGGGAACTATATAGGTTTCAGTAATTCTTCTTGCAGAATGTGGTTGGTGTTATGCTAAATGACAACCATTCAGACAGGTAGGTTGCAGGTACTGTCAATAACTTAATTAAATTATTGTAATACTTCTAACATATTTTCCATAAGACTTTACCTCTAGGGCAGTATACTCTAACTCTCTATAACATATTATCTGCAATCAACCGTTTTGGTTTGTCACATGATATCTAGCAGTGATATACTATTCTCTAGACCTAAACTGAAAAAAAACCTCAACAACAAGCCCCAAACACTTTGTTGTATACCTATGGATTGCTTCAAATCTGGAAGCAAAATTAAAAAATCACAGTAGTTTCTTCAGATTCGCCTATAACTATCTATACTTAATATTAGCATTCATGTTCAAATATTAATCTGAAAGACTTAATTTTGATGATTCTACAACTAGTAGTCCATTGCTACTCTGACAACTTGTGGTTTCTCAGTTAAAATCTGCCTAAATACAATGCTGTTGTATGCTAAATATATTAATCTAAATCATTATTATTAAACATTAATGGAATTGTACTATTTGGATTTTCTTATATTTCACTGCTGAACTGAAAGCCAACATAATTTGAATGAATGTTGTAGTCCATTGTCTTTTAAATTCAAAATAATTTTCATTGTAAATTTAGTTTTTTTCATTTGATGACAAATGACATTTAGTAAAGAAAAGACGCAACCAGATTTGCTAAAAAGTAGGCTTGTGTTCTATTCAGATTCTTATTTTTCTAACTGCTAGAATGGGAATTAGAAAACAAAGTTATGTTATACTATTCTTCATTGATATTCGGTAACTGGGTATTCCAAGTTGTAAATATACTGAAAAAATATTGCAGTTTTTAAAGTCTGTTTAATTACACTAATTCAAATGGGAAAGAACCTTCTTCAACTTTATACTTAGTAACATAGTTGTTTTAGAAAATCCCATTCAAATCACCTCTTTTTTTCTGCATTTATCAAAATAAATTATTTAGTGAATAGTTTACTTGAAAGGAAAGAGAGTAACAGGTTGTCATCTAAAACTAAAGTGTTGGACAGTGTGATGAAGCAATTTCAAGTTTTAAATATAAGTTAACTAACAACTCACACAAAAAAAATCCAAAACTACCGATTCTTTGAAGAAGAAAGTAAAAATACCTATTCACAAGAATAGTCTGCCAAGGTTCTTATAAATTCTGATGACTTTAGGTAGGAAAGAGAAGATAATTTTCAGAATCTGACAGTTATTACTAGACTTTTTAGCAATGTAATGTGCCTGCAGGTTAAGGTGCTGGCAGACATTCCTCAGTAACGAGGCTATAAAACAGTAGAAAACTAATGTTTTATAAAAAGAAAATGTAAATAAGAGTTTTCAGTCTCTGACTTTGGGAAGACTTCCATTATTCAGATGTTATTAATTATATTACCTTGAAACAGTGCAGTACCTCTATTAGAGAGGTTACTGTGATGCTTTTACAGAGTTTGCTGTTGGCAGATGAGCATTTCTTTTAGACATTATGAGCAGACCTAGAAATGATAGAAATAATGCCAAGTTGGTTATAATAACAAGCAGATTTGATACATTTTTTTACAAGCAGCCATACCAAACCCCACTTTTGTATGCACAAAAGATTTCAAGTTTTGTAGGTCTCTACTACTTTTGGTTGTTTTTGTTTGTTTGTTTGTTTGTTTTTTATTTGGTTGGTTTGGGGTCTTTTTCCTGGTGAAGGATAAGCCTTTATGTAAATAAATATTAGAATTCTTTTTTTAAAATCCCTTATTAATTTCAAAGTTTTAAATAGTTAACATCCCCAAACTTAAGCACATTTTAACCTATACATGTGTCATGGTGAGTTTAATGTATGTGTTTGTCATGTACCTTTGTTAGTCGTGTACCATGTTTTAATGTGCAGATTTGGTGATGCTAACATATATTCTGATTTAATCTAACAAGATTTGGAAAAAATTCTGCAGATAGGTGTCTGCATTTTCACAAAAAAATTCCTTTTTTTATGTAAAATATCATAGTGGTCCTACTGAGGAAAAGAGTGAGGACCAGCATGCTCTCACACCGAACCTATGGGAACTGCACTCTTTCTGAAGCAGGAAGTGGGTTGGGAGAAAAGGATCCTATAATACTTGAAAAAATAACAAAAGAGACAAGAAAATGAAAGAAGAATTTTTAAGGAGATGTACCTGGGAGCTGAAATAAGTTTTTTTTTCTTTTTTCTTTAAGGTGTTAGATACCTTGTCTTTCCTTTCTCCCCTCTCTTCCTCCCTCCCTCGACTTTCTCTCCAAAGTAAAAGGCATTTGGGCTTTATCAAGGGACAAACTTTAGCAGAATAACTCCCATGACTCAATAGACTTTTGCATACCGATAATGGTGACTGAGTTGCAGAAAATGTGCTCAATTCCATATCAAAAGATATCAAAAACCAGAACTGATTTTCTTAAGACAGAACTGTGGGCTGTTTAGGTTTGGTGGATGTTAGGAGAGCAAGAGTAGGTCTAATTCCAGCTAAGTCACTAAAAAGGGAAAACACAAAAACAAAGTAGAAAAATAATGCAAAAAAGTCCAAGGTCAGAAACTTTGGCTACCCCGCAGTGACTGTTCATGTTTTCACTTCAGCAGCCTCTTTTCCTGTTGAGAAAATTACTATGTATTCCAGAAATGTGCACACGTTATCTAACACCCCAATATACAGTATTGACTTGATACCTTGTGCACGGTTTTCCTCCCAGTCTTCCCTTTCACTTCACACCAGGTTTTGTAGGTTCTACTAACAGCATGAAAAAAAATAATTACTATAGTACTGAGCATCCTCTTTACCCTTGAAGCTCCACAGCAGCTGAAGGTACAAAGTAACCTTACAGAATAAAATCTAAAGTGATTCTAGTCAATCAGCAGTTTCCCAGTTGCTCTCATTTTGTTACTGTGGATTGTAAATGTATCGGCATGGAAGATAAAAATAATTTAGGAAACAACTATGTTGAGAGCAATTACACAAATATTACTTACTGAACTTTAAATTAAAAATTTTCTTTAGTCAGTCTTCCTATTGCACTGCATTAGTTCAAAGTTTCTTGTTTTGAAGTCCATACGTGAAGATTTCCCAGTCTTAAAATGTTAATTGCTCTGTATACAAAGTCATTCTGACACTGAAATACTTTGTCGGCCTTACTTCAAAACCTCTTGCCTGAGAACACACAAAACTACAGTGGTCTTTTTACCCCAAAACAGATTCTTTCACCCAGTGTGGAACAGAACAATCCACACACAGTGTCAAGGTATTTGATTTATTTAGAATTCTGTGCAGAAAGTGATTCTAGGTGGCAAATCCACAAAGCTAGCACGGCGATTATCTAAACTTCTCACTGTTTATATTTCAGCAAAAAAAGGCATTAATGTTCATTGCCTACAACTTACACAGTTCTCTCATTAATTAGTGTTCTATCTTCTATTGCTTAAATGATTCTCTCACTTCTCATGCTAATTAGTCCACATGGTCAGTTTCTTCTTCTTTTGAGTTGGTGGGTTTCTTGGGCCAGTGGTTTTGGTCATCCACTTCTGCAATTAGCCTTTACCTAGATGGATGAATTGGCCTTGTTTGTTCCTTGTATTCTGGCTTTACCTTGGTTATTTTCCCAAGTGTCCTTGATTACTTGGCTCAGCATTCCAATAAGACTCAGTTCACTTGATATTCTATCTGAAGTTTTTTTTCTATTCTTTCTTTATAGATGTGGCTACTGAGGCTTATTAAAGCTGCAGTTACTGAGACATGTTAAACATAATTTATCTGTTTGGCAACCACACATCAGTCTTATACAAATCACACACTTCAACATTTTATTTTTTTTTTTATCAAAGTGTTCATAAAATTAAAAAAATAAGCAGTTTTGGTATTTAGAGAAAAGGGGAAAATGACGAGAAGAAAGAAGTCAATGTTAATTTTCAGTTGTAAAAGTTCTGTAATTGCCACAATTTTTCTTCTCAACAGTACTGAGATTCATGCTCAGCAAAAACTAGATGTTTGATTAAGCTTTAATTGACTGCATTTTGCCTCTGAATTTGATGGATGAACTCTTGGGAAATCATATGTGTTCTATAGAAACCTTTTGGTTATAGAATTCAAAAATTTCATTTTTAAAAAATGTTTGTTATTTATATCTTCTGGAAACTAGGGTACAAATAATGCTTGCTTTTTTTCATTTAAAACATCAAAAGAAAATGGTGTCAGCTATTTATCGATATCAATATTCTGATATTATATATTGAAAGAATTTTAAGACAGTGTTTTAATAAGATTGTTTTTTCACAATTTTTGTCATGGATCTTTTTACCTTCCACTTTTGAATATAGCAGGATCTTGCTTCAAATATGAATGTAAGAGTACAATAATGGCTAAACAGAATGGCTGTTCTCTCACTATTCTTGAGTGTCTCCCAGTACAGCTCTTAGCACTACACACGTTTGTTATAACAATCACAGTTGTTTTCTCATGTCCTAAACATCCTGCTCATCTATTCTGTTGCCCAAAATTCCCATTCATATCCTCCAGACATGCTCATGCCATTTCGTAGATGCATTTTCTGAGTTAGGGCAAGTGAGTTGTGCTGTGGTCTATCATAGCTATCCTGCTATCCAGAAAGGTTAAGGTAACCTTTCTTTTAGTTAATAAGGAAAGCAAAACACATTATTTTTGCTGCTATGTTGTTAAATATTGCCCTGAGTTTTGCAGTTCTTGATGTTTTCATTCTTCTGTAACTGTTTCTCATACATTCTCTGTAAACATAACTATGTTTTTGTAATGGTAGTGTATTATTTACATTCCTTTCTCCTGGGCGGAGAAGTTTGATGGATATTTCCTTTGACCAGTGTGATTGAGGGGCGGGGAGTTCTCCCTCCAATCCACTGTGGTTTCTAAGAGACATATAAAGTCGGGCCAGTTCGGCCCCAGTTCTTTGCTCTCTCTTCAACAGGTGTCTGTGTCCTTCTTTTGTGTCAGCTTGCAACAGCTAAATTAATGTGTCTGGGATGTTTGCTACTCAGCAAAATATAAAGTTACAATTTTGTAATAGAATGACCTATGTCACACATTTTATGCTATAAAATCCTAACACAAGGATTAATATATTCTTTGTCTAAAGTGTGTTACAGAATTAGTAAACTTCTTACACTGGTTAATATATTAAGCTATTTTTATTTGTTTGATATATTTCCTAATTGTGACATAATAATATGATTAAGAAATTGTTGGCTTGGAAGCTTTCATATTATGCTCATAAACATTATTTTTCTGCAAGGTTGCACTAAATAACTGCTTTACTGTCAGCAAAATGACAACTATAGCACACTCATTTTTTTTCTAACCTAACGACAGGAACAAACTTAGCAAGGTAACAAGTAGCACTGAATTTACATGTAGATACCTGAAGAAACAGCATTGTTTTGGCTCATTTCTCTTTGAGAGGAGTTGACTCTGTTTACATTTAGAGCCCAGTCTTTTAGTTTCCTGAGTGTTTCTCAGAATTCCTGAAGCTGAGGGTGCCCACCATGTCTATGACTACTTCAGAAATTAAGAGAAGATTGGTTTTGTATCACACTCTGTATATAAGGTAACAGCAAAAATTACTGGGTTTACATGGGTTTCACCATGTGTTTGACAATATAAAAGCAGTTGTATACAGATATAGACAATATCTCAAAAATAAGTGCCTTAGTACCGTGGAAATAAATTTCAGTTTAACCTTACTACTGACTACTACAGCTTCCTGATGCAACAACAACAACAAACAACAACAACAAAACACCATAAGAAAGAAACAAAGAAACCCAAAAAGCAACAACAAACCCACCACAACCCCCAATATAATCCACAGTTCAACATATCAAAAGAACAGAATAATTTCGTATTATGAGTAAAATTGACATCCAGAAGTTATCAATGCTCCAAGGCATACTATCATACTCAAATACATACTAAAATTATTTGTATGTTTCTTAAAACTGATTCTTGGCTACTCTAGGTCTGCATATTGTTTTCCTAGTTAGGTTTTATTTTGTTATCAATCTAATTGGTTGATCAGACTACAATTAAAAGTGTGTTGATCAGGAATGGATGTGGTTGACCTGAAAATATGTGTCTTGAATCTAATAGATAAAATACTTTTTTTTATTACTAATTTTTTACCTGTGCAGCATCATAGAAAAGATCAGTAGATAATTTTTTGCAATTAAAATGGGAGAGAATAATTTTTATATATTTTTTAATTATTCTATCCATTCAGCAAGTCAATGTGCTGCTTCAAAATATAGAGTCTGTAATCAGAAAAAAAGATTTTTTTTCTTTATGTTTGAGGAATTATTTGTTCAAATACAAAAATATAACAGAAGAATAATTCTTATCTCTCAAATTAATCTTTCAGCCATCTGTCTTCTATATTCTACAGGAAGTAAATATCTCAATAAGCAGGTGAATTATATTATTTTCTGGGTTTTCTATATCTTGTATGGTACATTTTTTCATTGTGGTGCAATTATTTGTGCTATCCTCCGTGACAGTTGTAAAGGTTTGTGTTCAAATTGTTTTGTATACCATTGCCTTGATAATTTTGTTTCTTTTATGCCCATCATCCATAGTTTAAATCTCAATGGCCTTAACCATGAAACTTAAGGAATATATTTTCTTTAAGAAATACTGTACCATGTAAACAGAAATAATCTGACTTCACTATCCTTTCCCTGTTAAAAGCAGTAATTTTAATACTGATGTGGACCACTGCTTTAACCACTGTAACAAAAAAGAGCTTCTTAATGCATACTATATTAATTTGATTATCCATATAAACACTGAAGAAAATCTGTATTTCCTTTCAGGCTGTTAATTTACTGGAAGCTTTTTCGTGGCTGTTCAATGTTCAACTTGAATGTTTAAATATCACTATTTGCTGAAGGGAATTACTTTGATGAATGATGCTGATCCCAACAAGAGCAGATGTCTACTTATATGCTCCAAAAACATCAACTAAAATTCACTTTCAATAATGAGTCCTTCTAGTCAGCTGCCTACAAATAAAAGGACCAAGAATTTTTCACAGAAAAATACCCCCATAACATGTGAAGTGGTGGTTAAAATTATAAGGTACTAACAAGTCTCAGACTTTGAAAGACAAAATTCTCAGTTTTATCCAGATGAATGTTTCAGATAGCTTTTTTTTTACTCTTCCTGCAGATGAAGATGGTTTGCTAATTAGTTACCAGTTAAATGAAGAGAGTAATAAAACAAGTCTATACATTTCTTTGATGGTTTTGTGACCCTGATTAACATTGATATAGCCTTTTCAATTCAAGGTTTTAACAGCAATAATTCTGAAATTACAGGCCCAAATCCAAGGAAAATATTCAGCAAGTGTTTTTAAATTATGTCTTGCTTATCTTACTGCTGCAACAATTTTGACTAGGTTTACTGCTTTGTCTCAACACTGTAAGGTACATTTTGGATATTTCTATGATAAAGTTGGCTGTGATATAGACATCAGAATTGCCTATCAAAAATTTTCCACTTCCTATACAAAGAATGTCCATCAGTCAAGACAATCACTGTAAAGAAGATGCTCAGTATTAACAAAAATAATTTAGTTTGTCTTAAAGAGTTTTCTTCCCTTTTATATATATTTCAAAAGGTTTAATTCTGCATCTGTTCCTTAAATTGATGTCAGGGCCCTGAGTGCATCCCCTTCCTAGAGATTTGGTGCATGGCTTCAAGTATTATCGTTACTCTTTACTTTCTCTAATTGGATGCAATAAATACAAACATATTGCTGGCAGGCTTTAAATATACCGACTCAGATTAATTAAAATACTTGTAATCTAATTCTTTTCAGTTGCCTATGTAACAAAAATCTTATCATTGGAATTAGTTCAGTTGCAACAGAAGAATTTAAGTATTTCCCTGCAATAACCCAAAATGAAATCACTGTTTCTGTTTGCTTCTATGGAGTGCAAACAGGAAACATCCTCACTGCAAATTAAAGTCTTGGCTTTAACTTAGTCAATTATTTTCAAAATACTTGTTAGAACAAGAATCACATCTCACTTCCTCTGTGAGCCACAAAAGCAATTAACCTTGCAAAAAATTCTGCCCTTCTTCATCTGCTTGGAACATTAACCAAATTCTCTCCTTTGAAGTACCAGAGTTGTTAAAAGTATTTCAGAATCTTCCAACAAGGAAGCCTCCAGTCTGCTATGTGTCATTCCTTGCTTTTGCCTGAGATTCATGAAATCTCTCTGAATTCCACTTGCAATCCAAGACTCAGAAAACAGCTCAGGTATAATTTCCAAATCAACTCTCTGCTTCAGCAATGCTCACCCCACAATGATCATGTATTTTTGGTCATTTTGGAGCATGACTTCTCCTATGCTGCCCTAAGGATCTCTTCTCTCTTACACAAACCCACAATCACATTTATCAGTTTCTGATAAGGTCATTAAATTGTCACCTTTGTCCATCTCCCATCCTCATGCTACATCACCAAGTGTTCTCAGACGTGTGCAGAATAAACTTGTGGCCTGCCTACTGAGCTTCCAGTTGCCTTATAAAAATTAAATAAATCAGAGAAGCTTCTATGCAGCATGACAGTTACAGAGACTCAACTGCTTCTTAGTAGTTAGTAGTAGTAGTAGTAGTAGTGTCTTGCTCTCAAAGCAAGACAGTGGGGAACTACACCAGCAGAAACCTTGTACCAACCAAAATCTTGCTCCTTCCTGTGATGTAATGCACAAATCAGTGCAGCTGATGAGGGAAATCTTATGCTTCTGAGGAAAATTAAGTGAAGACAGAAAGTCAAGTGTGCTGCAAGATCAGTGTGACAGAAGAGTGAAGGACAGGAAAAGATACGCTGAACTGGTGACAGATGACACTGGCATATTTTTGTTACATTACCCTTTTGTAGAAATAACATTTTTTTTGCAATTGCTCTTTGTTTCCTTTTCTCTGCCATTTTGCTTTTAAAAAAGGTTTCAGGACAAATGTTTCAAAACAAAAATAAAAATTGATGGATGAAGTCTTTTATTGCTTGTTCAAACTGATTCCTCAAAAACATCCTATTTGAAAGTGGCATCGACTCCTCCTCAGGAAGGATTTGCCTGTTAGGAATCAGATTAAACCCTTAAAGAGAATAAGCATTTAGCAGTTTGAGGAACAATTTGACCCATCTGGCTTCCCCAGTGATGCTTCTCTTCCCCTGCACATACAGATCTGACTGACAGATATTTTTTTGATGCTCTATCTCCTGGGCTGTAAGGCTTCCAGCATCTACAATCACCTGCAAATTAGAGATCCTGTGCCCTACTTGCATTTTTCTTTCTCTAAATTTTTATACATAGGATTTGGACCATCAAACCCTCTTTTTAAACAAAATAGAGTTTTTAAAGGACTTCAGAAAGTGAAATGCTTGCACTTGTTTCACAGTAACGTTTTCTTGTCAGTTTGTGCTATTCCTGCATAAGGGTTTGCAGCCAATTCTGCAGAACATCTTCTGAGTAATACTTATATAAAATTTTTCAAACTTTTTTTTTTTTTTTTAATAAGGAAGAGGAGTGGCTGCAGTATGCATGTGTATCAAGAATTCTTGCTGTGGTAACTCCTTCCATAACTGGGAAACATAAAGCCAAAGGAAGTGCTGGAGCCATTTTTTTTCAGGAGAAAGCAGAAATTCACCAGAATATAGTGGTAAGTGTAAAAACGTATGGAAGAAATGAATGTCAACCTCAACAGTCTTGAATTTTTCAAATTAATATTTCACTTAAGATGAACATTATACCAGATGTAGAGACCTTCTCTGTTCAGAACTTGAGTGTTCCTCAGGTGAAAATTGGAATATCACCCTTATTGCACATACAGAAAATACCTGTCTTCCAAATAAAACTTGGGAATGTCGATAGAATTCTTCTGTGAGGAGCATTTAGTTTCTTCAGGAGTTTTTTTGTCCTTTGTCTCAGCCTAGAGGTAGGGTTAAAGTTGAGAGAACAATAAAGTCCAGACCTATAGCATGAGTGGGTCTGAAGAGAACTAGGAAAACTAAGGGCAGTAAAAATTTCTCTCTGGAGGATTTTTTTTTTTAAACCAATAGAAGGGCTGACTTGTTCAATTGACTGCCTAAAATTAAGGACAATTTGGTCAAACAGAAAATCTAAAATTTCAAGTGGAACAGGGCTGGATAAAGACTGCAAAGGTGTGGGGGAAGGGAAATACAGCATGCATGTAGAGTTAGGAATCCATTGTTAGTCCAGTTTATATTTTAACAGTTGAATAGTCCAAATTGTCTAGCTACTACCTCATTAATAGTGAAGCTAATTCTTGAACATATTTTTCTAATGTGTCTCTTTACTCTGTCATCCATTCAGTGTCCTTCTGCCTCCAAATGCTGTCCAAATACAACTGTCCTCAAGAAGACTCGGGGACGGGAAGGCAGTAACAGCTTTCCACTTATTCTTTTGCATTGCAGCAATCATAAATCATATTCAAGATGAAGGCTCCTGATTTTCATTTCCCTTGGGGAAAGAAAAACAACCCACAATTTTAATATGATCACTCTGACTGTTTCCCACTACGTTAATCTAACTTGTCAAAATGTACAGACATATTTAACCATTTTGTTGGGTTCCTCTTACCTCTCCCATTAAGATTATCTCTGCAATTTCTACTGTATTGATCACTCAGTACACATAAGCACCAATACCAAATACAAGACTAGCATTAGAATGTATTGCAGCAGAAAGAGAGAAATTCAACTTCACATTTGAAAAAGTTATTTCTAAGAGTAGCCTTATGCAAAATTATCCCTCAGGAAAGCAGTAACTGGAAGCACAGGAATATGATCTTTCCTTATATTCATATATTTCCTCATTTCCTATTTTCACTGTAAGAACTGGTATCTAATAGATCACGTGGGAAGAGAGTTTTGAGAAACATATACCACTGTGCTAAGTTGGGCCTTTTGTCTTATGTGCAGTCATCTTCCTTGAAAAACATACAGAATGAAAAATGCTTCACTAATTCCATGCCTCAGTATATGAACTCACCTTGGATACTCTTACTCTGGGGGACTTTATGAAAAAAATAACAAAGAATGTTTTAATGTACATTCTGAAAACAACAGCTTGCTTCTTGTTAGTTGTGGCAAGGTGTGGTAGTGGGGTGCTGCAGGGATATATTATGTGAGAGGATGCCAGAAATTGCCCCCATGTAGGACACAGAGAGTTCTAGCCAGCTGCACAACGGACCTGCTTCTGGCCAAGGTAAGTCTACCAGCAGTAATGGTAGTGCCTCTGCAACGAGATATTTAATGAGGGATAAAAAACACTGAGTAGCAGCAGTTGAGAGAAAGAAATGAGAATATGTGAGAGCAACAGCTCTGAAGACATCAAGGTCAAATGCAGAAGTAGGGTGGAGGAGGTGGTCCAGCTGCTGGAACTGAGATTCTACTGCAGCTTAGGATGAAAATCATGGTGAGGTAGGCTGTTCCCCTGAAGCCCATGGAGTTCCACAATGGATCAGATACCCACTGAGCAGTTAGTTCCTTGAAGACTATATGCCATGGAAAGAACCCATGCTGAAGCAGTTCATGAAGAAATGCAGGCTATGGAAGGACTCATATTGGAGAAGTTCATGAAGGATGGTCTCTTGTGGGTGGAATGCCACACTGGAGCAGGGAAGATCATGAGGAGGGAGTGGCAGAGACACAGCATTATAAACTTACCACACTCCCCATTCCTCATCCCTCTGTGCCACTGGGTCAGGGGAGGAGGTAGAGAACTTATGAGTGAAGTTGAACCCAGGAAGAAGAGAGAGGTGGGAAGTAGAGGGGTTTAGATATGTTCTTGTTTCTAATTATCATGCTCTGCTTTTGATTTGCCATAAATCAAATTCGGTTTTGCATTACGTCAACCTTGGGAATGGTATTCATTTTCAATATGAAAGACGTACTAAGGCATTTAAATTCCTCATGCATGTTACACATGCTTTTGTATGCAAATCCAGTCCTTCCTGGATATTTCTGGAAAATACATTTTAGCATTTGAGAGCTTAAAACTCAATGATTTTTAAACTGTTCTGTCAAGTAGAGGAGAGTGTACCTGGCCCTACATCCCTCAAATGACACCAAACGCTGCAGCACCAGAATGTACATCCCAATACCAAACTACAAACCTTTGACTCTCAGTAAGAGATCAAAAGCAACAACTAGAGGATATCTAAGAAAAACAGGTGAGTTCAAAAGCAATAGTACTCTTTTTTCTGCCTGAAGCTACAAGGACATTGAAGACACAGCAGTGAAATGGCACATTTTGTATTTCATAAAGATAAGTTGAAGAACACTGTTTCCGTAATGCTGTGGAAAGACTTATTTATTCAGCAGCACTTCTGAATGAGAAAAGCTGACTTCAGCTGCAACAGGATGTATACAGCTGCCTCTTTTATTTTTACAATAAGAGAAACTAGAGCTGGATACAATAAAACAGGATTAAAATTCAGCCATTTTTCATTCAAATATTCAGTTGAAAAACATAAAAAATTACACAATCATCTTTATCGGTAGCTTATTGGAGGGAACACAGGAAGACACTAGTTAAGATATAACAAGAACTTTCCAGGGCTAGGTAACAATGTGCTTAAAAAAGGGAAAGAACCTTGAGAACAAATAGAAACATACATCAAGTAAGTAAAATATTTAGATACTGAATTTAGAAAGAAAAGAAACATTTTTATGGTCCAAGGTATTTTTCTTGACAGATATTATCTGTAGTAGTGATTCTGCTTTCAATACACAAAATAACACAAAAGGCAAAAGCTATGCTGTCTTTTCTCCTTTCTTTCTTCCCCTTATCGTTTGGTATTCTCTAAGCCTAAAATCAACTTTAATTATTATTTTTATTTCAATGTAATTTTGAATGTTTGCTCTGTCTTCAGTTTTTGACCTCTAGGTCTGTTCTTTCTTACATTTTTTTCCCCACATTTTTAATCAGTGAAATCTTATACAGTTGCATTCTAGACTTCAATTTCTACAGAATTTTTTTCTTTTTTCTCAGGTTGGAATGTGATACAGTAAGTTGCATCCCTTATTTTCAGAACACTGACTCATGACACTGGATAAAAAATTCTGTCATAATATGGGAACAACATTTTGCTTATTTACTTATTTGCTTATATTACCAAATAGTTCACATTGCTACACATTAAGATTAAATATGGGGAGATTTGTCATTATTTGTCCAGCTCAACATATGGAGCTGTTGACTTTCCTGAATGTTACTCTTTAGTTTACATGACCTAGCCAGCCTTTTAGTACTTAAAAAGCCATAGAATTAAGATAGATATAGATATATATAGATAGATAAATTTTATATATATACTGTGGATTTATGGAAGAGTTGTCCTTATGTGTTCCAGGTCATATGATGGATAAAATTTCACTGTGCTACTGCCCAAGAAACATGGTTGCAGTAACCTCTTTGAGCGTGTAATTTTTCTAGATGTAATCATCTGCCATCAGCTACTTTTTCTCCAAGGGAGTGCACAGCAAACCCCACAAGAATCAATAAAATATAGTATTTTAAAAGAGCTGTGCATAAGGAAGTAAAATGTAATTATAAAAGGACTGCTCTAAGAAATGCAAAGTTCTTTTTTTTTTCTAATTATAGAACTTAAATGTTGCAGATGATCGCTTTGGCTGTGGACTGCCCTTTTTTTATGACCCTTAATATAGTGTTAGACCTAGTGTCTTGTGCTTTCATGAGTAAAGACTCAAGTGGGTACAGAGTTTTTTTTCTTACAGACCGGAGGCAAAAATTATATAGAGGATTACCAATAGTAGCTCAAAAAGCAAAAGACCTGCTAAAGCTTGGTGGGCTGGAGGAAGCAGTGGAAGGATGTAGTGAAAGTGGAAGTGAAAATACAAGAGTGTCATAGCAACAGAGGCACTAACAGAAACTCAGGCTACCAGGAGCTATAATACAAACACAGACTAGAAGGAATGCTTTGCTCACCCTCATTGAGGTTAATTCTAAGGGGGAATATCCTCATGTTTTTCTTGAAAATATATGCCATAAGGCTTCCTGTTTGCTAGTCCATCTAATTACTAATGATATAACACTGAACTGAAAGTTAAGCAAGCATGAGCTAGAAGACTCAGCAGTGGGCTTGCTAGCAGCCGATAACTAAAGACAGAAAGTAGAAGGTGGTGAATGCTTGCAGCAGCAGATCATTGAATCGTAGAATGGCCTGGCTTGGAAAGGACCTTAAAGACCATCTATTTTCAACTTCCCTGCCAAGAGCAGGGATATCTCCCATCATACCTCAAAGTAAACATTTTTTTTTCCTAATATCTAATCTAAACCTACTTTCTTTCACTTTGAAAGGTTCCAAATTCCCCCTTCTCCTGTCTCTACATACTCTTTTAAAAAGTGCCCCTCCAGCTTTCTTGTAAGCACCCTTCAGGTACTGGAAGGCAGCAATTAGGTCTCACCAAAGCCTTCTTTTCTCCAGGCTGAACAATCCCAATTCTCTTAACCTTTCGTCATTAGAGAGGTGATCCATCCCTTTACTCATCTTGGTTGTCCTGCTCTGGTCTGAGTCCCACAGGTCTATGTCCTTCCTACACTGGGGAGCTCAGATCTGGATGAATCACTCCAGGTGGGGTCTTACAATCACATATATATATGACTTAGTAGAAAATGAAGGCTTGCACAAAGCCCTGTAGAGTAAGAAAAAGGATAACACGTTAATAACATTGGGGGTTTAATATTAGAGAAAATAAATTAAAAACATCGAGGTTTCAAGGAAAGTGATTAAATGAAGTGGTTTTTAATTATTTAAGTGACCAATATATTCCCCATTCTTTGCTGGTTTTCATGCTAAGTGCACAGAGCACCAACTGGCTGCTTAGAAATACATGCCTTGGAACTCGGCCCACAACCAAAACTAGAAGTAGACCACAAGCCTTGTTGTATGCAAACACTAAAACAATGTGACTCTTCAGAATTGTCTCTAGATCAGAATTAATATTAATTTGAACCACAATGCTTATGAGTTAATGATAATTTTGTTATAAATACTTCAGTTACTAAATTGTTTGGAGTTATTACTCTTCTTTGTTTGGATGCAGTTCACTGTCTAAATATGACATATCTAATTGTAAGAGAATCTTGTTTCTTTGCTTTTAAAATTTATTTTGTCCAGCTTAGTATTTTGTGTTCTCTTGAAAAGTTGCTCTGTGGACAGAGCATTTTTCTGTCTCCAAGGCTTCCCTCACCTCATGGGAACCAGAGAACTTTTGCCTCCATGTTCTGGCCAGTTCAAGGTCCCCTTGCAAAAGGTTTGATCTACTCAGATGCTTTCAGCAGTGTATGCTGGGCAAGAAATACTCATACATTTTGATTAAATCAGCCTGTAATTCCTGTATTTAACATAGGTATGTAGTTTTCTAGGTAATTTTCTTAGGTAGTTTTGTTCCTTTCTGAATCACGTTTCTTGCAGCAGATTTGGGTACATGTTATATCTATTATCTGGGAGTAGAAAGGAGTCAGCCCTCTGCATCACAAACTTGCCATGGACTTACAAATACTCTTTTTCACTGAAAGTATGTTTCCTTGCTCAGTAGGTATATTTGTTATTAATAGAAATAAGACAATTTCTGCATGAAGTCATTCTCCCACACACTGTCTGCAAATAACTATTGTGACAGTCTGGTTTACAACTGCAATCACTGAGTTTCAAGGCTCCAAGGAGATACAAAAATATTTTCTCTGTCTTGAAATGTAGAAATAAGATGGGGGTTTTCATGCACATAAAATAAATCCATGCAAATTCTCAATGAGTGCCTGGCATGAGCATTGCAGGGAGGAGCAGCAGTACTCACTCAGCAGCATCTGCAGGTACCTGTAGATTGACAGAAATCAGAAGTTATTTGAGACTTTTACTCCTGCAAATAGGTGAGAAATACGCTGACCAAAGCTAAAGGTGAACTTGTGTCAGGAATTCAGACATGGGAATCTTGCTACTTTCCCAATCCCTGTTATTAAACCTCTGTCACAGAGAAGATATTTTGCCAGATCCAATTCTAATCTCAGATAGGTTGAGACAGTCAGACATGTTGGTCCCTTTTGCCCACCTCATCTCATTCACTAATATGGTTCTATATCTATTCATCAACTTCTCTTCATGAAAAGAGGCAACAAAACCTTTATACATATACCTACTTAGCAAACTTGAGGTTAAAAAAGCAGGAAAAAGATACAGCTTCCATTTCACATTCTTTTGATACCTGAGAAATAGCATCTGTTTCAGGTGATTTTCTGGATTTATATGGGTTAATTACTGGAAGGCCTATGTTTGTGAGCTATTAGTAAAGACGAAAGAATGGAGGAACAGCTGATAAATAGTGTTTAGGAACTGGCTGATTTTCTAAACTCAGGTCCCAAGGAAGATCATTAAAGAACTTCTACAATATTAGAAGTCCAAACTTTGGCTAAAACTCAGTAATCTCTAATTAATGAGCACTATGAGATCTGTTGCAGCATTTGGAATATCAGCAGCTATAGACCATCCAAGTTTGAAGAAATTATTGAACTTTATGTGGTTACAACATAAATTAAAGTAGATAGCCTTCAAGAGAAAGGAGATAGCAATTATGATCTCCCATCCTTCCTTTATACAATGTCATATAGATACACTTTTTCTATCACAGGTAGAGAGGAAAATTACAGGCTGCTTTAATTTTGGGTGCTGACCATCTATGTTAATCTGTACTTTTTGTTTCACATAGTAATTTGTGCAATTTTCCACAACCAACCTGAATATTATATTATTTGCAAGGAACATTATTCTGAAAGGTCACCTCTCTAATCTTAATTATACTAAACAATCAAAAGGCAAACATCTCTCCCCTACTTAAACTTTCATTCTATAAGATACAAGCTTATCCTCCAAGACAAATATTTTTTCCTTCCAAATTTGAATTATCTTGCTAGTAAGTGTGTATTCTCAATAAAAATAATCCATTATTGATAGGGGGGGAAATGAGAGAAATTTAGTTCATTACTTTTGAGAGAAAGTCCTTATAGATTTGGTTCTCACGGAGTCCCTAAACCTTTCTGTAGAAGGAAAACCTTTCTGTAGAAGACACAAAATGACCCCATATCACAACTGAATATTGTTAGTAGAATCAATTTAAAAAAAAAGTTCATTATATTCTTATTTTAATTCAGAAAAATGTTAAATTGTTTATGTAACACATAAATAAAAATAAATTATGTAAAGCAGTATTTATGTGGGGGTGGTGATCAAAATTTTCATCACATTATGAATTAAAAATTAAGACTACAGATAATGTGACTCAGCCTGTGAAGCAAAGGGAGGCCAAGATGACAGCACCACAAGCAAAATTTAAGAAAATATATTTGAGTCCTTCTGGAGCCTGTATAAAGTACTTTGGTTCTCTATCCTTGTATTTATAGCTCAGAAGCAGCCATGGAGAAACTGAGTTGTGGTGATTTAGATGTGGTTAGAATGAACCCCCAGAAAACATAATATGGACAGGTGAATTATGACATGAGTCCTCTGCAGTGATACAGATTGGCTATTTTTCTCTGTCCTTACTTAATTACTCAGCCTCCATTATTAGCTTACATTTCAAGTTAAAAAGAGGGCTTTTGCTTTAGCCCTTCTTTAGCATCCTGCTAAAACTTTGCTATATTTATACCTTTGAGATATTTGAGAACACAGCTGTAGAAAGTCTAGGGAGAATTAAAAACAACTGGGGTTGTATGGTATGGCAATATTCAGACCAGAGTTTGGCAACATTACTTAGTCTTCCAAATGCATTATTTCTGTTTAGTAAAATGAGATATGTAAGAATGGTAAAATTTCTGGTTTTAAAAATACTATTGTCCATTCTCATTAATGTGAACACACATCAACTATCATCTGAAGAGGTTAATGTCTGTGTCACTGTTGAGGGATTGTTTGTGTAGAACAATCTGGCAAAATGGGAATTTTTTCATATTTTTTGAGTGTTTGAAAGCCCAGAGAGTCTAAATCTGCAGCTTAACTACAGGCTACATTATAGAGTACTTGGGTTTCTTGTTAAGAAATCTGAACTCTTTTATGTGGGTGACCACCCTGTAGATTCCACAAAAATGGTGCAAATACAATTTTGGAGTTGATGTGGAGTATTCAGTAGAAATGTAAAAAATAAGGGGCCTTGCCATGCCACACTCAAATACTGTCAAATAAAATGTGAGGAGAGAGAGAGGTTGTACTTGGAAAAGACTGGTAACCTCATTCCTGTTATTTGTTTAGTAATATTGCTCTCAATAAACCAAAACTCAGGTAACAAACACATATAATTGACACTACATTAGCAGTTGAAGAAAAAGGAGGATGTGAAAGTCAAAACTTGCTTCGTGTTCTGAAAGGGGATTTCTTCCAGCTAAAACAAATGAGAATTACTCTGGCACTGTCAAGTTATGACAAGGAATTCTAGAAATGAACTAATCTTGTATTTCATCTCAATATGACACTTTTGTTAGGGAGGGAAAAAAAAACCAACAACCTCCCACACACAAAAAACCCTAACTAAACAAACAAACCCAAAACAAAAAAAGAAAAAAAATTCCATTCCCACACCTCCAGTCTACACTTTTCTCAGAACTCCGATGATTTGTCATTGGTTTATTATGTGAGGAAATAGGCCCTGACTCAACATCTTACAAATATTTGTCTGAGTCTTTAAAACCAACGTAAATCAAGCCAACAAATAATCCTGAATAGTCTTTACCATCATATAGACTTAATGTGGCTACAGCTGTCAGGGCTCATGGGTGGATTTCATATTCCCTCTGATGTAATCAACTCAGTCTAAATTCTCATGCCTTTTAGACACAAGACATAACATTGAACATCATAACAATGATTTCTTGCCACTCATAAATTATGAGTGGCATCTCAATGAGGACCTATGATCTTCAAGCAGTCAAAAAGAATAAATTGTTTTACTACAATACTAATAGGTTCTACTTATTCCCCCATCTGCACCCCTAGTTAATTAATGCTTCTCCACAAGCCACACTTCTCTTTCCATTTCTCTGAGGAGTGCATACACTGGTGCTGAGAGAAAAAGAAATAGAGCAATTTCTGAATGAGAGAACAGTCTTAAAAAGCATCTCTCTGAGCCTTTAATCTCTGTTCTGAATATTTTAACATAAACTAAACTGTATGGAAAAAAGACACTGGGATTTTTTAATTCTGTTTTTGTTTCCTGTAAGAGCAATGGAGAACTTGGCATCAAGTTCCTGCAGTGTAGATGTAATGGTTCTCATTTCCACCAAGTTAATTACTTTGGCAGTAATGTATCACCTAAGCTCGGATTCTGCTACCAGGTAATTACCACCTTATAATTAACTATCTGTTCAAAATAGTTTAGTCTCTGGCTTTGCATCATTTGTAATTGAATCCACAACACTGAAATAAGTCATTTGACACAGGTCCTAGAGTCAAAGGGACAAAGAACTAGTATGTCTGAAGTCGAGAATAAATTTCAGAATACATCTCCACAAGTTCATCTTTCAGCTGATTTCCAGCCTTTCTGGATCCTGACCAGTGCTGCTTCTTACAGGTTTTCATAGAATCATGGAATGGTTTGAGTTGGAAGAGAGCCTAAAGTTCATCTAGTTCCAACCCCACTGCCATGGGCAGGAACACCTTCCACTACCAGGTTGCTCAGAGCCCTATCCAGCCTGGTCTTGAACACTCCCAGGGATGGGGCATCCACAACTTCTCTGGGAAACCTGTTCAGTGCCTCACCATCCTCTCAGTAAAGACTTTTTTCTTAGTATCTAATCTAAGCCTACTCTCAGTTGGAAGCCATTCCCCCCTTATCCTGTCACTGCATGTTGTTTTAAAAAGTCTCCCTCTGTCTTTCTTGTAGGATCCCTTCAGCTACTGGAAAGCCACAATTAGGTCTCACCACAGCCTTCTTTTCTCCAGATTGAACAATACCAATTCCCTCAGCTTTTCCTTGTAGGAGATGTGTTCCATCCCTCTGATCATCTTGATGTCCTCCTCTGGACTTGTAATAGGTCAATGTCCTTCCTGTACTGGGGATGCCAAGCTGGATGCACTGTTCCAGGTGGGGTCTCACCAGAGCAGAGCAGAGGGGCAAAATCCCCTTCCTTGACCTGCTGACCATGCTGCTTTGGCTGTAGTTACAGGTGCACATTGCCAGGTCATGTCCAGCCTCTCAACCACCAGCAGCCCAAGTCCTTCTCAGCAAATCTGGTCACCATCTGTTCATCCCCCAGCCTGTATTGATACCGGGAGTTGCCCTGATCCACACACAGCACCTTGCAGTTGTTCTTATTAAACCTCATGAAATTCCCATGACCCCACATATTGAGCTTGTCCAGGTCCCTCTGGATGGCATCCCCTCCTTCTGGTGTGTCAACAACACAACTCAGCTCAGTGTCATCTGCAAATTTGCTGAGGGTGCACTCAACCTCTCCATCTATGTCATTAATGAAGATATTAGATAACACTCGTCCCAGTATGGACTCCTGAGGGACATCACTTGTCAGTGTTCATGTCGTTTCCTGGGTACTTAGTTTGCCAGGTAATGACTCAATGAATAAAATGTTTGCAATCAGCTAAACTTGCTGAGATTAAGCTATCCATCAAAGACATTGACGGCCTGTTGAGATCAGTCTTCTTCGTCATCAATGAATTTAAAACAAGTACATTATTCTGTTACCGATCAAGAGTACAATCTGATGGTGTCTGATCAGCCTGGGCTCTGTCTGGAAGAGCAGACACCCAACTGGCACAGAAGAAGAAGTGATTCCATAACGGCTAAAGAAAAGTCTCCTCAATTCCAGGAGCTGCTACAGGTTATCTGCATCTCCTATGTCTAACCAAGAGAAAAGAGCAATCAGGACACGTTAAATGCCAAAACTTCTTAGATCTTGAAGCCCTAAATTCCTCCATAATAGGTAAAAGTAACCCAAATAAATAAATAATAAAAAACCCCATAATATTGTGGCTTTAAGTGCCACAGAGACTGATTTTCTTCTGCACACTGAGAGCTCCATTTTCAGAAGGGAATCAGAGCTGTAAATTTTGACTGAAGTGTGGAGACCCACAAGGGACCCAAAACTATTAATGAGAGAAGAGTCTTAATGTACATCTCCCCACTCAGTGTTTGCCAAGGAAAGGTTATCCTCTTTTTATGGCACACATGTTTTTGCAAGTCTCTGTCTCAGATTCTGTGCTCTGTTTTATCACTCTACTCATGCCTGTGGACTACATTAAACAGCAGATCACCAAATACTGCAGTATTCTCATTGTTTCTAACTTGCTCAGGAAGAACCTGTTAGGAGGAGTCATAGTTTTCAATTGCTCCACAAAGTTGTTTTTCCTTACTGAAGTGTTGAAGCAACAAAAGGACTGTGTCTTACTTGGTTTTCAGCCAGTAAAGAATTACAACAAATCAGACCAAGCATGCAAAACTACTGCAAATTCACTGTTTCCATGTAGAGCATGTGGAGCTGGCCTCAGGCAGCCTGACAAACCTGGCCTTGTCCAACAGTCAGTAATTCTCTAAAGGCTGAGGCAGGGTACCCAATGTGGCTCCTGGAAAGGTTTTTCTCAGGAAGGAGGTGGTAGAGAGAAGGGTAAGAAGAAAGGAGTCAGATTCATCTACACATGAAGACTGTGAAAAACTATATCTGAACTACTTGTAGTTTTACATGAAAAGGTCTCTAGAAATAGCACCCCTAACAAGAGCAAAAAGATTATTCACTAGCCCTACCACTTGAGAATAATCTGGGCCACGGGATCTTGTCATTTGGTTTTGTTTTATTTCTGCAAACAAGAAGCACACGTCTGGGACTCCTCTTGAAACTGAAACTGCTCAAAGTACCATGAGCCCCATATGCTAGGGAGAATCACTTCTTACTAGATATCTAACTCAGCAACAGGAAAGATGGCAAAAGAAAAATTTAGGATGAATATCATCTTCATCTTCTCTTCATATCTGACGTCCAGGATATAAACATTTTAATGTTTTCTTTTAATCAGATTACCCTACTTTGGCATGTACTTGGCAAAACTCCTCATTGAAATGAACAGTAAAATGCAGTGATTTCCCTATCTGCCTGCTCTACTCTACTTTAAACTAGGCGGAAAACAACTTTCACAATGCCTGAGCAAAGTCTAATACAGATCATATCTAGGAGTCATGATAAGCAAAAAGAGATCTTGATTCATTGAAACATCAATATTTTAAAATATACTGAAGGCTGAAATAGGATTTCAGGCAAAGGACAGCATTTCCCACAGCTAGATGCTTTGAAAATTTGTCTGTGAATAGTTCTAGCTGCTAGTAGTAAAGACTGAGTATCTCAGATTATATATGTGCAACTTCACCTATATAATCCTTTATTCAGTCCTGCTAAACGGAAAAGATTGCTTATCAGTGTGCATGAGTTTTCCTGTGTAAAAACCATTAGGCAATAGTCTCAGCAGTTATTAATCAGTCCAACTCTGGTGTTTCAATGCTGATTTACATTAGTTGAGGGTATGCTTCATCCTGTTTCTTACTCTATCTATGCATAAATCCCAGTGCACACATATTATGTATTCCACTGAGCCTATCAAAGTGTCAGAGACTTCAAATGATGCAGAAAAAATCTTCAAACAGAGAAGGTAACACTCTGCTGAACTTCTGCAAAATAGTTTCAGACAGTAGAAGAGTGCATTTGGAGAGAGAAAAAAAAGCTGGATGCTAAGAATACCAAATTTAACTTTGATCTGCTTCATATCAAAGAGCACGCATATTTTAATTAGATCTCAGGCTCAAAAAATATTATTGTGCTGCCAGACAGAATTAGAAACATTTAGTGTTATCTTGGAGGAACTTGGGGATTTCCACACTGGCAGGAGACCATTAATTACAGTAAGTAGTGCACCATAGCTAACTATATTTTTGAAAAATTTGCAATGTACTTAGTGTTCATGCCTTTCACCAGATTGAGAGCACTACAAAATGAAATTTTATTTACTGACAAAACAAATCGTGGCATTAGCTATGTAGGTTTCCTTATACTGCAGAATACTCACAACTGCAGAGAAAACGTTTTGCAATCCTTGAGTTTAGGTAGGAGGGAAAAAGTTTGTACAGAGATGAGATATCTTTTATGAGATTAGCTGAAACAGCTAGTAAAAAGAAAAACGTACGAGACCTGAGTCCCTCCATCACTGTATTGAACCATCGAGTATCACATAGTACTATTAGTCATAAACTTCAATCTACATAAGCTTCATAAATGTCATCAATCTATAGGATAAAACTAGAAGGAATTACCTTAGAAGATAAACAAATTAATGCAGTAAACATATTAGGCACAAGATAGTGAGAAGTTTTTTGGGGAAAACTTTAGCCAGCCTTCATATCATATCATAACTCAAATAGTGCTCAAATTGTCTTAAAAATAATATTGATGTTTGACAGGTATAGTCTGTCGGAAAGTTGCTTCAAATCTGTACTTATATAATTATTCAGTTGTTCTCTTAATCATAGGCAGCCCATAAAAATATGCTTCCACGCTGTCATGATTGGGGTTTTTTTCAGCTTAAATACCTCTCCCTTCTCCTTTGCATGTACACAGTGAATACTTAGAGAATCTCTTCCACCTTCATTCTGTTGAACTAAGGAAGTCAAACTCTTGTAATACCCATTTGTATGAAACACACCCTCTGTACCCTGATTACCTTAAAAAGTCTTCAGGTGAGAACCTGTTCTGAGCTTGTCTTTCTTCAAGTCAGAAGAAGTGTTATCCAGAGATTTTCATAACATTTTCACCATCCTCCCTACAAGAGAATTAATACACTGTTTCTTCAAACAGATTTTATCCCAATCCACAAAATTAATTTAGTGATTTAGTTCAGAACAATAACATTTCTGCATGACCCACTGTTACTTAGCTTTGCCCATTCCCTTATCTTTCTTACTTTATTGTTTCTTGAATGAACCTATCCCATACTTATCAAGAGTTTCCTTGGGTGATGCGTCAAATATGCTATTTCTTTTTTAGGAAAATCAATTCTTTCTGTTTGATACAAGTTCACCTCAGTAACGTCATTATTTTTTCATTGAATCCAATCTTATTTTGTTAGTTTCTGTGTAGCTCCAACTTTTCATCAGACTATAGTCTAAACCCTTACAAAAGTCTGAAATCAAAACAATGAGCTTTTTGTTGCTTGTATGGGGTATTTTTCCCTTAAACGTAAACTGTATTCTGAAGGGTCCCATAACTCTAAATTACTTCTCCCCTAACCTGAGGTTGCCTCTCTCCTTGGTTTTTCTTACCAATGCTACCGACACAAATATATTACAGGTGCACTTAAAAATTCTACCCTATTAATAGATTTATAACTGACTTTAGCTACTTAAGATCACTTAAAAATTATACAGCTGTCAGTCCTATCCTGGTTTCAGCTAGGGTAGGATTAGTTTCCTCTCAGTAGTTGTTACATTGCTCTGTTTTGGATTCAGAATGAGAATGATGCTGATAACACACTGATGTTTTGGTTTGCTAAGTCATGTTTATCCTAAATCTTGTGGTCTGCCAGTGAAGAGTCACACAAAGGAAACTGGGAGGTGCATTGCTGGGACAGGTGATCTGAACTGACCAAAAGGTTATTCCACACCATAGAACATCACACCCAGCATATAAATTGAGGTGAGTTACCTGGACAGGAAGCCAATCTGGGTTCAGAAAGAGGGGTCTGACATTGGTCAGTGGGTGGTGAGCAGTTGCATTGTGCATCACTTGTTTTTCCCTTTTTATTTTCATTATCATTATAATTTGCCATTCTTACTGTATTTACTTTATTTTCATTTATTATGTATTTTACTTTATTTTCATTTATTATGTATCTCAACATACAATTTTTATTTTGAGTCTTCTGTCCATTCCACCATGGTGGGGGGATAGAAGAAGGGTTGAAGCACTGCTTGGTGCATAATTTCCAACTGGGCTCATGTCGCTCTGGCCGCTAGCCGCCCAGTGGCCTCGGCAAGCGACAAGGTCCGGTGCCCCAGTGGCGTGGTTACCAATGACCCGTCGGCAGTTCTGTGCTGCCTGAGAAAGCAGTCAAGGCTGGCTGCAGCAGTGCTGTTGCCTAGCAACTCAGCGAGGGTAAAAGAGAGAGAGGGCCTCTGCTGTGTCTTCAGTCCCGGCTTTATTTCCACCCCGAAGAGCAGGGGGTGTGGTCGGAAGGGAGACGTCCAGTCAAAGGCGTTAGGGAAGGGGTGACAGCACTTTTTAAAGGGGGTTGGAGAGAGAGGGGAGCAAGGGAGCAAGCCAATAAGGGAAGGACATGAGGCAACAGGGAACAAATCATAACATATCAGGGGAGGAACAGATACAAACCAACCAACTGAGAACCGAACCGAACAGAACCTTCCAGCGCTTCATGCATAAAGAATAGGCTACATTATTAAACATGAGGGGTTTGAGGCAATGGGGAGAAAGGAACAGCAAAGCTTCTGGACAGGAGGGAGGAGATGCTGCAGGAGTGACACACAGTGGGTGTCAGCCCTAGACTCGGGCCTTGCCCTCAGATCCACCCTCAGGGTCGGAGTCCTGGGTGGGGAATTCCACCCACTGTATGGCACTCAGCCCCAAGGTTGGCTGGGCCACCGCAACAGGCTCAAATCACAACAGTCCAATACACAGGTCTGTTTCAAAACTCACTCTGAAAACTCAGAAGAATGTAGTCCCTGCAAACAGTATGTATGTTGCAGCACTCAGTATGCTAAATGTGAGAAGGCTTACTCAGAATACAGAGTTACACAGCAACAGGGATAGCTAAACCTGTTTGGAAAATCCAGGTGATTTCCTAAATCACAAGTGAATTCTGGTCAATAACAGCTGTGAATACCATATTAATCTCATGTTTATAAGCTATGATATGTTTTCTTCAGATAATGTTTTTCTTGTGTAAGATAGGCTAAAGTAACTCTGATAATGCCATCCTCCTTAAGTTGGAAAAGAAACTATTCAAAAGCTGTTTATGAGACTGCATGTGGATGGAATATCTCTCAAGCCACTCAGCCTAAAAATGTTGTCTGCACAGAGTAGCAGGTACATGAAGCAATTCCTAAATTAATTCCTTCAAAGTAGACACTTGTTTCTTTTGTTTGTCCCTCAGATTTTGATGCCAGTGAAACAGTATCTGAAAGTAGTAGCTGGACAAGCACAGCAATTTTACGAAGCAGATATTTAAAATAACATGTCTGATTGGATAAACTGTTGCTATTATCTATATTTCAGACATCTATAAGGCTGTCAATGTTTGCATTCAGTCATAGATCATGTCTAAAATTCACAGCAGGATGTGATTGCTGACTGACAGATAAAGATATTAATATCTACACATTGCACTGTAAATTAATACATAGAATTTTAGGTGATTCAGCAAACCATGAGTAGTAACATCTATTTTTTGCATGCTCTCATTTTCTGTACACTTTCATTTTCATCTTGGATCTATATTGGCCATACTTCATTTGAAAGAAATTATATATTTCTTCATTAACAGATTAATTAAGGACCACAAATATGTTTCTGTTTATGGCAGAGATGATGTTTTGATTATGTATCCCAAAATAGAGTGAAAGCATCTGGCTGGGAGTCTCAGTACTGTTGAAGTAAAAACAACATGTTTTTAACAGATGGTTAAATGAAAGATACTTAAACTGCAAATCTGAATTACTTTAAAATATACTGGAGCATTACAGAAATGCCTGATTACCTGTTTCCCATATCAAATGAGTAGATTGTAAGCCATCTTAAAGTCAAAAGAGCATTACTAGATAATACTCTTTCCAGTAGAACCACGACACCATGGTCCACCCTATGCCATGGACTGGCTACCTTCTAAGGCTCTTACTGCATCTTGACTGCAGAAAATACACAAATGTAGACAAAGAGAAAAGTGCATGAGCCTCACATCAACATATGAAGACTTAAGAGTGATCCAATTTTAAAAGCTTTTCCCTCCTTGATAAGGTTTTTTGGTAGGATGCTCTTTAAAACTGGTAATATTAGGCATAACTGAGCCAACATGACAGCAAACGGATCTGTTGTAACACAAACTTTGGCAAAACAAGTCTGACAGTTGATATTTCAAGTAGACCTATTCATGTGTTTTAAGCCCAATTCATGCTGCAGTGCATTTTTTCACAATCTATGTTACACACACAAGATTCAAATATTTATATCCTTAAGAGACATACACTTGCTGCAAGCTCATAGATATGCAGAGACAGAGTAGCTGACCTATATGATAATGAACAATACAACTAGCCATTATATACTGTGGAAGAAATAGTTTTCTGAAGATTCAGTCTTTTTGACAAAGTCTGTGTTCAAAAGAATTCTAAATATTCTAAAACTAGTGAAGTCATTTTATTTTCATTTTTCTTTGAACAGTTGGTCCCCAAAAATTAATTAAAATGATGGCTTTTAGTTTTGGCCTGTTCAAGCTTCTATTGTGATGAGAACATAATGTCAACACATGTGGCTGTCAGGAGACCAAACATCTACTTAAAAAAAAAACCAACTAAACTGGATAAGATATATACCCATTAAGAAAGCATAAATGTTGGTGCTATTCTGAGCGTGAGCTATGAGTAACTGAAAAAAGATAGGAATATTACAATAATACATTCATTTCTCTTTCTATTTCTGAAAACTCATGAGAAATAGAATCAGGTATAATCACATCAATTGCTAAACACTGGAATATAATAGGTCAGATAAAGAAATCAGTTTTCTTCTTCATAATTTCATCCCTCCCTGTAACTTCCCCAAGATTCCAGGAATCAGTGCGGAAAAATCTGCTTTTGCCGAAATACTCTGATAGAGCTTGAGAAACAGATCATCATGACTGGAAGGCTGCAGTTAGCTTGAGTAGAATGACTCATGTATTTTATGCACAAAATTGCTTAACAACTGCCTGTTATGTTGTTTTCTATCCTTAAAAAAATTACATATGATATTGGATTTTTATTCAAACAAGTCTCATAATGATATTAAAAAAAATTTTACAGTTAAATGAGATGCTACTGGCTTGAAAGATAACTCTATCTTGGGCCAAGAAATACTGGTCTAATCTACACCAGAAAGAAAACAAACTACTGTCAGGATCAGACGTTTTCACTGAGTGAAAGAAAAGGTTGAAAACTGCAGATTGCAGAATTAATACATAAAGTATCTCCTAGTTTAAATAGTGAAATCTCCACAGGTGTGGGGACTTTCTGTATAGAATCTTTAAGGTTGGAAAAGACATCTAAAGTTTTCAAATGCAACTATCAACCTAGCACTAGGTAGCAGGACTCTCACCTGCCCTTGGAATGTGGTCAAACAATTCAAACAATGCCCTATTTCACAAGTTTTCAGTGGTGGGCTGGGACGGAGTGTCACGTGCTGCTTTTGGTGTTGAATTATGCTACAACCAGTGTGGCACATCAGCCTCGAATAAACATCCTGATACTGAGGCAAAGATTTGGTAGATAAGCTGCTAAGCTGACCTGGAGACATATGACTAGCAGTCATATCACTTTACACTATAAAAGTCCAGTTCCCTTTCATACAGCAGATGCTTCTTACATACTCCTTCCTGGAGTGTGTATGAAGTTTTCTCCCTTGATGTGGGAACACCCCTCAAGGATGCTCCTCGACGCTGAGTAAAAGAGATCTGCCCATGAGCGTTGGTGTGGGTGAGTTACAACAATCTGTTCTTAAGAATTGTTTATTTTTGCTAGTTTTAATATAATTCCTTTAATATAATTGCTTCAATACAGTGCACTATACTATATTGTACTATACTATACTATACTATACTATACATTACTAGTAGTTTTCGCTTTTATACTGTGTAGTAAATAATTCTGATTTTTGTCTAATTCTTTTTGTCTATTCATTTGTCATCATAAATAATTCATTTTATAGAAATAGATCTAATTTGCCTTCTTTAATCCTGCAGGACAATGTTACTTAAACTGTTGAGTTTAGGAGTTTAGAGCACTTTCTGTACCTCATGGCTCTATGGCAGGGCTTCTCTAACAAACTTTGTCCAAAGCTCCCACTATCACCAGTGACATACCACCACCACGTTTACCACTAAATCATGTCCTCAAGTGCCATATCCACATAGCTTTTTGAACAGTTACAGGGATAGTGACCCCACCACTTCTCTGGACAATCTGTTGCCATGCTTGATAATCACTTTTGTGAGGAAATTTTTCTTAATATCTATCTAAACCTCCCATGGCACAATTTGAGGCCATTTCCTCTCATCCTGTACATAGGTACATATGCACTGTTCTTCTGCCTACAAATGTCACAGGTGTAGAACCAAAGCAGGGCTTTTCACTCACTTTGAGATGACCCAGCACAACTAATCCTCACAATGATAAATAATTGCTGGTATCAGGTTTTTAATCTGGACCCACAAGTCTTCAATAACTCAGATGAGAAATCCAAAATGAAATCCAAAACAGTATCCGTCACTGCTGATTTATTTCAACAAGGAAGAGACATTGAAAAAACTGTCCTGGAGGCAAAATTTGGAGGGCACTCTTCTGTGGCCTGAAGCCAAAGGACTTCTTGTCACAAAACCTTGTGAAATAAAATGAAAAATTTTAAGTAGGAACAAATGGTGTTTACGAAACTGATTAAGGAAAGGGTTACTGGAATGTTGGGTTTGGTGACACAAAGTCCATTTATCTAACAGTGCAATACTAGGTGTGAGACAATTTCATATGACCTTTTTCAAAAATAATTAAGAAATGCTGGTTTCACTTTGTGTCATATGCAAAATTAAAACTGAGATGGGGCTTCAACATGTGAGAGAAAAAAGAGCAGCTATAAAAAAACAGTATGACATTCCAGTGATTTGTAATGGTTTGGATACTGGAGACAAACACAATACTCTGCCTACTGAGATTTGAGTAAAGCAAACTGTAAACAATGTTACTGTTCTCTTTCCTTCAAAATAGAAGTTGACAAAGCATACCAAAAGTTTAGGATTCTTAAGCATTTTAATGACTAATAATAATACAAAATGTTTAATAAGTTTTCTCCCAGTTGCATTATATATTTTGTTTCTTAGCCATATACCTCGGTTATGTTTCTCAAGTTAGGACCTTTTTTCTTGTTTTCTCCCTGTGAAAAAAGAGAAAGATCCTCACCATTCACTTGCTTCCCAGAATTCAGGATGTAAGCAGAAAGTGGCAGCCAGGATTAGGCTCCTGACAAAGCTCTGGAAGATGTGACATGAAAGCTTGAGGCTAATTTCCAAACAATTTTGGTTTGGGTCAGAACACACAAAAGTACCCCCCAGGCGCCTGAAAACTGGATTTACAGTTTCCACTCTGAAGGATGCACCAACATACTTTCCCTGCTGCAAGGCAGCAAAAAGCAAAGGCAGATAAAATAGAAGCTGTGTTTTGCAACAGTCTCCCAGTTTTATTCAGCATAGAATATTATAATGGAAACAAGTCTGGGGTACTGAAAACTTAATGTACTGCAAATCCTCAAGATTTCATCAAGTGTCACATTGTTTGGTGTTGGGAAGGCCTGAGTTAAACCATTTAAAAACAAAACAAGAAATGTATAATTTTTATTATTCTACTTGTGGAGAGAAATTCAAAAATCTGATCTCTGATGGCTCAACAACATAAGGCAAAGAAAATAAACCCTTTGAAGTTCATGACATATATAAAGATCTGAGTCATGATTTTTGCATGCTTGAAGTTGACAGTAATTTATTTAGTCCAGCATGAGAAGTGGTAGAATAAATAGAATACAGTCATTTCATTGTAATCTTATACACTTTTAAATGTATAATAAGTGACAGACAGTCTTGCATTCTATCTTTACATATCAAAGACCTTTTTTCACTTGGAAAAAAAACCTTTAATCAAGTCTCCGTCTGGAGAAGTAAGGCAGCAAAGATGTGTGTGTTTCACAATCTGTGTACCAAAATAAAGTATTGTAATCTCACAAAGTGCTTCAGCACCATTGCAGCTTGGGACAAGGCTGAGTAGAGTCTCTGCCTCTTTTTAAACCAAGCTCTTTCTTGCCAGTTATCCCCATCTCATGGAACAAGAAGAAACTTCCATGTCCTCAGGGGACCACAGCCCAGAGCACAGGATGAAAATGCAAGGTATCTCTGGGACTTGTCCTTTTCTCCTACTCCTCTAGGAATGGGTTGCCTTACTCAGTATACTGCCAGTCCACCAGTGACCCTGCAGCATTTTTCTGGGGAATAGATTGCCACCAATGGTGGGTGGAAGGGAGAGGGGAATGTGAGTTGGGCTTTGCTTTGAACTCTGCTTCCATGAAAGCTCCAGAAATTATATACTCTTTCTAACTCAAGAAGACATAGGGACAGTGTGTTGTACATGACCCAGAGTAGAGGGAAGCAGTCAGCACAAAATACTAAAATACCAGTCTGAACAAGTTCATACCACCAAACTGGGCTATGCATTTAGGGCTGCTTTAGTGTCCATCTGTAAATAGTCCATTTACTTGCATTGTCTCCAGTCTTAGTCAAATTTCTGCAGAAATTTGAGTTCTTGGATGGCTTTTCCTAAGGAAACTAGTAGTTTCCACAAAAAAAGGTGCATTTACTGATCATGTTTTTTTACAGAGGTGTTGCCAGGTTTTTCAGCTGATTTCACTTCTATCCATTAGCCACAATTAGTGCCCTGCTCAAATGGTCTTTATGCTTCTGGGGGCAGAGAGAAGTTACAATTCTGCCACTTTTGGGAAATTAAATATTTGTTTGTTTGTTTATTGTACTATCAAAGGGCCACAAAACACCTGAAAGCTGCAGAATTAAAAGCAGTACAGTTTAAAAACAGTTCAAAGTCTACCTAAGTAACCTCATAAACATTTTTAATGGATGGGATTGTGATCAAAAAGATAGGATTATGCTCAAATATGAACCTGAAAAGGCCATGCCTGTTTGTACAACTGGATGTAGCAAGTGCAATTCCCTAAATTATATCCACATTCATACAAAATTAAAAACCTTGAGGCAGATGTTTCTTATTGAGCTAGGATCTTCATGCAAACAACTTAGTCATGTAAATGATGGCAAAAAATGCTTCTAATTCATTGTTCAAAAAACTGGAATGTGTCTCGGATTCTAAAGAAAAGCCATTAGGTTAATTCAGAAAAATGTCCTCATTTTCATGCACACAGAACCATACGATTTGGAATTTGGCAGAATGCAGGGGATTTTTTTGAAAACTAAGAAAATAAAAATTTTAATGAACTGCAATTTTGGGAATTTTTTTCCACATAAAATGCAGCTTTTAGCAACCAGTATCTTCTAAAATCAGCTCATAGTCAAGGTACTGTGGAGCCATACCTATAACATGCCACAAGTGCATCTCTATTAGCACTTCAGCTCACATCAACTATACTCCCCCATGCAAAGTGAATTTCCTGGTTGTTGCTGTTTACAATATTTTGGTTCACATTGCAGAGCAGACACAGTACAAGTAAGTAGATTCTTTTCAGACGAAATGAAAGTGAAGGGTGCACTCCAGGAGCAAATCAAATGCTCTCCAACCACTGAGGGGCATTCAGTTCACAGGTAAAGAGCTAGGCTGAAGTAAGCCTACCTACAAAATATAGTTTTGGGTTATCAGCACAGTGTCCTTCTGAAAATTTATGCTTATTGAGTTGTATCATCTATTAATGTGAAAATAAGCCTATGAACTACAGAGTCACTATATGACTTGAGGACAGTCCTCTAGACTCATTCCCGGCTGGAGAACTCTCCAGTTCTAAAATCAGGCATGATTATCATGAGACGGAACAAGTATATTCTGTGTTTGAAGAACTGGGGACATTATGGTTGTACTTAGCTGAATTATAGATAATAAATAGTTTTTAAGAGAAGACAATATTTTCAAATTCTAACAAAAAGAAGCAGCATGAAATACCACTTTCTGAGCAGAAAAATAGGATTCCCATGAGTATTTTTCATTGCAAATTAGTCAGAGGCTATCTGGTAGGAGATGTAGTAGTCACATGTTTTCTTCTGTAGCAGAAGTGAAGGTGAGAATAGGAACATTGTTCCTGTCAAATTCATTTACTAACAAACTACTGGTTGGGGGAGATAAGAAAAACACAGCCTGACTTTTTTTTACAAGACCTGTAAATATTTTTTGATTTTCATGTGCCTTCTACTTTTGAGTGTTAGGTAGCATTTGCTAAGCATTTTCAGCTTTTCTATGTTTACATGAAGCTAGACTCTTTATTCAATCATTTATTTATTTTTAAATGACAGTGGATATCATGTAATTAACCATTTCTTGGAGCTGTAATTTTGCAAAATGGAAGCAAAAGGACAAATTCAAATACTGTCAGTGAGTCTCATTTTACAGTACCAAAGAGCAATCACATGCTGTGGCAGTCCAAAGCAGCCCAGGTGGAAATCTCTAAAACATGAGCTGGATGTGTTGACCCTTAGGAAATTTTGCAACACCCATTCATTTCATTCCAAAATGAAATTAGAACCTTATATGAGGTGTTTGTTATCAGGACACGTTTTAAAAAAGAAACAGACTCATGGGTATCATAACACAGAGTACCGTCAACTGAACAGTGTTTCACAGAATATGAGTATGATTTTAGTAAAAATATGCAAAAGCAAATATTCAGCAAATGATTACTTTGATGGCTCACTCACAATATGGAAATATGCAGTCTAGGTCTGCATTTGACACTCTATGCACAGCAGTAAGAATTCTAAAGGCTATGTCATTTTCAATTTTTTGCAAAGAGCAAGCACCAACATTAAAAGATACAGCCAGCCAAATTTAAATGTAATAACCCATCATTGATTTTATTTTATGTTACTTGATTCCAGAAATTGGTGCTTGCTCTAACACAAACTGCAAGATCACCATATTCCTATGAACCAGGAAATCTTATCCTTCTTACATTCTATTCAACAAACTCCAGGGAACCCTGGAAACCAAATATTTCCTAGTTAATATAAAGAAATATTTGTTCCATAAACAGGAAATATGAGTTGAATAAAGGAGCATTACTGCAGGGTGTTCCATCCATGAGTTCCCCACCTAGACAGTAGCACCCCAGGATAGCAACTGCATCTTGAGTTGAGAGAGGTTGGTCTTACAACTGAGCAAGAAATAAGGAGTGAACAAAAGACTGAAAAAAACCCAAAATGAAACCCTTTGAGAATATGACTGTATAAATAGAACTTAAAAGAGATCAATCACAAAACCAGTGCAAGGAGTGATTCTCCTGAAGAAAAAGTATTACTTTGGTTCAGATACTTTAGAGCTACCAAAGTTTCAAAACGCATGGAATTTCAGAAGTGTTTCTTAAATTATTTGAAATGCATCATCTGCACTTAAAAAGCAGATTTCTTTGAGAAAATATGAGAAACAAATTTCTTGTGGCCTTGAATGTCAACCTATGCTCAATATAACAGAGATTTGCATTCTTAAAAAGACAATATAGGATATTATTGGTAGCATAAGAATTTTTTTTTTTTTAAAAAGTTCTGGTAAACATGTTGAGTAATTGTTTAATGGTCAGGCAGTTATTGAAAGAGGTCAACCAGACTTAAAATTTTACCTTTTCTGACAAGTGAATTTCATGTTAAAATGGAACTCAATTCAAAATGCCTTAAAATGATTGCTTAAGCACCCCAGGATAATACAAGTGTTTTCAAAGTCTGACAAGGAAACTTCTAGTGTTCTACTTTTGAATAAGTAAGAAAACAAACTGCACATCCCAGAGACAATTCACGCAAAAATTGCGTGTGTTTTTCAGCTGAATTTTTTTGTTAAGCTTTTCACTATGCATAGATTTCATCTTAGATTTCTAACTCCTACTCAAGCATTAGGTACAGGCTTCTAATATGGCCTTTCAGTTTTTAAACTTCATTTTCTTGTAAAATTTTATGGTTCCATGTGGAACATATTAAATTTCCTGCCCGTGTAGTCTGTAAATAATTTCTTTTTTTTTAAATTGATTTTTTTTAAAAATCAGTGACTAAAAAGGTTATGCATTCAGCATGTTTCATACCCTAGCAATTGGGTTAATGAACTTCAGAGTACTGCATCAGTCTCTTTTCATGCCTGCTACCAGAGTGTGTTCTGCACTCTCCTACCCACGAGCACTGAGCACTTCTCTGTATCACAGCCAAACTTTGAAAGGGTTTGTTTTGTTCTCTAAGTTTAGAATAAAGGCAAACCCCAGTAAAACATTTAGCTTGGAACAGGTCTAGTGTATATTTAAAAATATTGTTTGCTGACAAATCCCAAAGTTATATTGTTGCTGTGTATCTTGGTCAAGTGCTGTTAGGAGGCACAAAACCCAGACAATTTGGTAAATCATATTCAGCTGTAAAAGAAAAGTTGTCATATGTGAATGATGAAGGGATACTACCAGAAATATTATCATACTTTACTTTCAAATAGAGTGAAGTAATTACTGACTTTGAAAATGGCAAAGGACTTTTAATATTTTGAAGAAGTAGCAATGAGTGATGCAAAATTAGAGCTGACCCAATAGCAAACATTAAAACTACTAGAAAAATTAGCTTAAACTACTTATTAAAAGAGTAAATTAAAACAGATAACTTATAAAGTGACTAAACAATATTAAAATGCAGAATAGAAGTATCAATATACAATTTTTCATTTACAAGGGTTACAGCTTGTTAGAAGTTTTACTGTAAACCATTTTTACTGCAAACCATTTTTACTGCATCAGAAAGGCCAATGTAAAAACTATGTTTTCTATATATTAATGCTTCTCAAATTGAATTTCTGTTTAGAGAGAAACATATGCAGAAGCCAGGATATGTTTATGCAATATCGGAAGTTCAAGTTTGTTGTGCTTCTCTAAAATGAAAAAGTAGATGGATTTGGACTTCTTAATGGAGGCAAGTGCCCCTAGCCACAGGTGATGACAATTATCTGGACGTATTCAAAGCTGTATGCTTTCCGCAAGACTTGAACAGCAACAAATGCCTGCCTCAAAACACAAAGGTTAAAATTCCATCCTGTGGTGTGGGAGACCCTATTCCAAATCATATAGAGTCAGCCTACCTTCACCAGCTTTTCTTTCTAAAAACAGGCTGCCTCTGTCATTTTAATTTCCTTATTTACTGAGCTTAACTTCGTAAAGAAGTCCTTAAGTAGAATAGAAAATTGATAAAAGATGTAAAGGACAGCCTTAAGTGTTTGATCCTTACTATAATGCATGTTTGCTGATAAATTCCCCAAGGTAAACTGTGAAACACTTGTTTAAGAATAGTCAGGTTCAGAAAATTATAATAGCAGTACTTGTAAGAATTTAAGGGCCAGGGAAACGCTGCATACCTTTGGGAATCCTGACACTTGTTCAGGTACATTAGCAGCATGACATTAAAGATCTATGTATGACAGTCCTGTATGATATTTCAAAACATATAATTCAGAGATTTATACAATTATTCACAAAAGCAGATGATGAGATTTCTCAAATGCTTTTCCATAATTAGCTGTTTTCCTCCACCATCAGGGGAAGACAATCAACTGAGTAGCTGCAAATAACTGAAACCTGTTTCAGGAGGCTTCAATGTCCTGGACGTCACTACGCTTCAGTTACAGAGCAGGAATACTTGGAAATGCATTCGGTTCATGAATTCTGGAATGATATGTATTGTCACCAGATGTCAACTACAAAGGAATAAATGGTGTAAAAAGTTTTGTAAATAAATTAGAGGGTTAGTCTAGATTTCTGGCATTGCTTTATTCACTTAATATCATATTTATCTTTTGAATGTTTCTTTTATTTTATCCTTTAAACAGTAGATAATGAAAGCAAGAAACCTACCAAAACTGAACAAATATATGAAGGAAAGAGAAACAAAAAAAAATCAGTTTCACAACATACCATCTTACCCATCATTTCTAGGCAGCTTCCACTCCTAACACTTGAAAGTTTTTACTGTAAGAGTCTTTTCATTGAATATAAGCTTCAGTTTGCAGGGCTGTGTTTGTAAACTGGCCACTGGAGAAAGACACTGGCAGGTAAAAAGTTTGAAGAGAAAACACAGTGTTCTAGTGAGTAGTCCTGGGCTTAATTAAAAATATATTTAGAGCTTTGTTGGAAGCTATTTCAACCAGCTATTTTTTGGAGTTTGTACAACAGGGATTCAGTTGTTCCAAAACAAATTGAGAGAGGCATTTCTTCGTGTTCAACACTCACCATATAAACACTGGATACAGTCAATATTTTAACAGGAGCAATACATCTGACATTTGCCAAAGTGTCTGTGTGCCAAGTCAGAAAGGCCCATTTTTAGACATTAGTTCATCTGTATAACGATGGGAGTGGATAAATACTAACTTGGAGCATTTAATTCTGAAATTCAACTACTTGGGTCATGTCTTGCAAGACATAATGTGCTACTGCAAATTTTCTGAGCGGAGACGTGCTTCAGTTCTTCTCTTTCACTTGTAGTGAGAGCACTCATTACAACCATTTTCAAATGAAGCCGGACAGGCAATGGTACCACAGAAACCTACCTGCCCATCAACCTTGCAAGTTGGTTGCAGTTCCAAAGCAACATGATTCACATGTTCGGCATTAATCAGACTGTTTCCTAAGCCAAAATCCCGTGGCAGTTGACAAAAAAAGATTGAGTTTAAGTGTAATATTGCTGTTGTTGTGACCATTACAGATTAGAAAACAAAGTTTATATGGAGAGATAGCATTTTTCATAGATCCACTGGCCTGCCCTCTGGTCTTTGGTGTGGCTGACAGAGTCTTTGAGAAATTCTCTTTTCCCAAACGAACTATGCAAAACAAACAGATAATGCTTGAACATCTGGTGTTTGTGCTGAGATGTTTTTTGGTTCAGACTGAGTGTTTTGGAACTGGGTGTTGTGAGGCTCCAGCCTATCAACTTGGGGGGTGGTTGAACACCTGCTGGCTTCTTACCATATATAAAGAGGATATAATAATAAACACTGCTGCCGCTGCTGCTACTGCTGCTTTTAACTGGACTGGCTGTGTGTCTCCTTGCTTGCTTGCTAATGACACTTTGGGCATTTTTAATTGCATATTTTCAATGTTTCTCTGTAATCATGAGTGAAACAGAGGTTGCTTCCTGTTTTTAAAGCTAAAATTCTCAAGTAGTCAATATATAAGGAAAAACATGACATATATATTTAAAAATAAATATTTGATTTGTAAGAGTTTTAAGGTGATTTGTTTTGTTTTCTTCTTGCTGTACCTGCTGGTATGTTGCTCCTTTTAAACTCTTCAGCTACAAAATTCATGTGCTATCTTGAAGTTTCCTCTCTCATTCCATCATTTGAACATACCAACAGCAAGAATCAAGCTTTAAATTAGAGCTGAGTTTATTTTCCTGATTCAGTCACTTGGAGGTGACCAGGTAGAGTTGGTGAATACGAATTAATTTTTTCACCGGTCTCCATTCTACTACTGTTGGGATTCTGGCAGCTTTTTATATGAAAATAAGTTTGTGTACGTCAAAGAATGCATAACCCTCTGGGTCTCTACATCTTCCTTCTCTCAGGCTCGGGAGTCAATGAAAAGAAGAATTCATTCCAGTCTAAACAGTAGAATTCAACTGTTAACCACAAATATTCAACACAATTTTCTAAGTTTCCAATGAAACTTAAAGATGATTTTTTTTAATGTCAAATAGTACTGAAATAAGTAAATACATTCTAGAAACAGGATTGTTATTGAAATCAATCTCCTCTTCATGCATGAAAGCAGAGCAAGAAAAGAAGCACAAGATCCTGTATAATCTGTTGGTGTTAAAGATACCTCTTGAAGCACAGCTGGTGCACAGCCAGGCATTAAAATTTCTTAGATCATGGGAAGAAGTGCCAGGGATGCCGAACTCAATGATGGAATAAAACTGAAAGATCAAAATCCAGAGCACTATCCTTAGCACTTTTATATATTTTGTTTGGGGAGAAGAAAAAAAGAAGTCAAAGGATAAAATATATGAGTAATTTTGGGAGTAGAAACTACAATTTGTACATATGTACAGTGAAATAACAATTCTATTGCTGAACTTCACCGTAATTTTCTTTCTATATTTATTCTAACCTGCATGTGCAGGAAAAGTAATTCATAGCATGCCTTTCTATATTCAAGCATGTTTTTCAACGTCCTGGGGAAATGCTCTTCCTACTAAGTAGTAGGTAAAAAGTCACACAAGCCTAGGCTATCCAATTAGCAAAAGAAAGTTGACTTCTCCAGAAGATTAAGTAATGGGATTGAGGTGTGAGTTTTGATGGTTTTCACAGTGGCCAATATATCATTAATGCCTGAACACCCGGCCTTTTATTTTCAGCATCACTGAAGGGCTTAGTCTGGTTGAGCAAATATCTCAGGTCACTTATACCTAAGGATATTTCATGGGCATTTCAGCTGCCAATCCAGAACAATCAGAGTTTCCGTTGCACAGAATCCCCATGTCACACCCACCATAAGTTGGTGACTTAGATACCCTACACTTATCTAAGGTTAGCACAGTTTCATTGGCTTTTTGCTGGGAGTCCCCACATATTCCACATGCCATGGACAGCACACAGGCAGCTGGTCTGTGGTTCATGTATTACATTTTTAAAACACGCAGACATAGAAATGAGATATTGAGTACTAGGGATCAGCACACACAGCCCATGGTGTGGACCTTGATTTCAGTACATAAGAGTATCAGCATTGGAACATCCTTAAAAGTGCTTTCAGTGAGATCCAAGAAGACCAGAGCATATCTGAATTTTAAATAACTTTGTTCCATATCTGCACAAACCATTTTACAGGTCAGTAATAAGACTATTAAGAATAATTTAGCAATAGATACTTTTACATGTAAGAACACATGTAAATAAACATTCTTACAGTCTATTTCAAGGTATGCAGATTTTGTTTTGAAATTTCCAAGTTGCCTGATTATTTCATTGGACTTATCATATTTTATGCAAAGGTCATAGAGAAGAGACTTCTGTCTTTAAGTTGTTTTTTTTAATCATAAGCAAAGACAGAAAATATGCAGAGTTCCAGAAAATGTTAGAAACCTTTAGTGCACATTCAAACATTTGGTATCTAAATCATAACATTTAGAGCACTTTCTTCTGTAAATTCAGAACTTAAAGCTTTCTTTTGACTTAAACAAAATACATTATTTGTATAGTGTTACAGTATAGTGCTGCGGAAGTAAACAGGGCTGCCACTTGGGCTACTCGCAGTACAAAAAAATACCCTAATGAAACAAGATGGTTCTTATCCAAAAGTATAATGGAAATGTAAGACAAAATGCAGGCAAAAGACAAAAGGTGAAAAGGAATAATAGTGGTCGTTATGGTGATTAGTGTTCCTAGGGCAGCAGCTGCTTAACTTTGATCTAGCTTCTAGTTTCACTTTCCTACTACCTCAGTGATGCTAGGAATAAGTTCTCTTATGAGTAATATAAGCTTCATTTTAAAATATTTTTCTCTAGATCAATCAAAAGAAAAATGGTGTTGTAGTCTAATATGGTCCCAACTTCAATACTCCATAAATTATTTTTAAATAAATGGACTTTATTTTGCTTGCTTTTACATTCCCACCATAGGACAAAATTATGAATTTTGTTTCCCATATCACTATAAAATAGCACTGATTCAGTTTCAGCATTGATTATGAATTGTCTGAATCCACCAATGCCCTTAAAAGAGAAAACTGAGAGAAAATCTCAAGCCTTATATAGCTTGCTGTGATTTTCTTTCTATTATTTAAAAAAATTTCAAAAGGTAAATTCTTATCCCTAAATTAACTGTCAAACATGATTAAGTTTCCTAGAAGAAAAGTGCTACTTAAAGTAGCACGGTTCTATACATGGCAATAAATTACTGAGGTCACAATCAAACAAGAAGCCTTTGGGCCAAAAGTATATAAAAATGAAATTAAAATATTACCAAAAAAGAAGGTTTAACATTTCTTGGGTTTGAGGGAGCTCAGGTTGTTTAACCTGGACAAAAAAGGAGGCTGAGAGATGAACTTATTGCTCCCTACAACTACCTGAAAGCATGTGTTAGCAAGGTGGGGGTTGGTGTCTTCTCCCAGGTAACAAGCATTAGGACAAGAGGAAATTACCTCAAGTTGCACCAGTGGAGATTTAAATTAGATATTAGAAAAAAAATCTTCACTGAAAAGTGGACAGATATGGCAAGAGGTTACCCAGGGTGATGCCTTTTTTTCCAGGCTGGCAGAAGACAAAAAACTGGAAACACAAGGTTATGGGGAAAAAAGGAAAAACCTGTACCTTTATTTGCATGAACTCATGGCAGAGAGGGGGAAGGGCAGGCCCCCTGTTCTGATGGCTGTAGCGGTGGCTCCCCAGAGAGCCACCATGAGCAAGAAGGGATGAGGTAAGGGAAAAAGGGTAAAAAGGGGCCAAACCCTGAGGATAACTCATATTTATAGTGAATATTACAATCCCCCATAGCTGATAGAAATCTCCCAATTAGCACTAAGCATTATTACATGTACAATGGACATTGGACCCTGATTACTTTCATACTGCTCCTGTATTGCTCCCATCAATGGAGACACAATGTTCTCTTTGGTGTTTTCTTGGTGTTCTCTCTTAGGAGACAGTGGGGATATCATAGGGCAAAACATGTCCTTGTCATGGCTAGAGCAGCAGGGACAATTCTAGGTTATGGGTCTCTTATTGGGTATTGGTTCTATAAACACTAGCTGTGGAAATTTACAGGGAATTCTACATAGAGAATTAAAGCAGCAAAATGAAAAAGCAAAAATCTATTCAGGCATCAAGGGAAGTGGTGGGATCACCATCTCTGGAAGTGCTCAAAAATGTGTAAATGTAGTGCTTAGCGACATGATTTAGTGGTGAATGTACTAGTGTTAGGCTAATGGTTGTATTCAAAGATCTTAGAGATCTTTTCCAACCTTAATGTTTCCATGATTCTATATTCTTTGCAAATCCAAAGCAAGATCTAGCAAAACAATTACAAATGAGCAAATGAATAAGCTAATATGACACAAGTATTGTCAGGACAGAGCTGGTAGGAGTATTACCAGGTATAAAATTATGAAGTAGTTTAGAATTTTTTTAAATATAAGTTCTTGTCAAAGGAAAGGACATTTTCTGAATGAGAGTGCAATTTTTTTCCTAACAAAACAAAATTATACCACTTGGAAGGAAAGCATTTTAAACTATTACATTGGATTTGTAGAATATTCTTGGTACCTTCTCTCAAGCAGTCACCATTGACAGGAATTTATTTCCTTCTGGTGCTTCTTTTCTCATTTGAAACACATACAGATATGGAAAAAAAACCTGAACTGTATAAATATGCTCTGTGTATGAAACCTATTACAATGAAGGAATTTCTACCACTCTGCATTGTATGGTTTTTGACAATTTCTGCACTGAAAACTGGGGTTCAACCCCTCCATGGACTCTTGAACTGGGTGTTCAAATTTTAATCAGAGACAAAGTAACCTCTTGCAGTCCTTCTAAGTCTCTGATGAGCTGAGGGGTATGAAGAGGGCACCTAAATCAATATTTCCCAATACCTTTCCTTTTGCCATAAAAATAATAATTTTCATATGTAACTGGAAAGTTTTCTCTGTCAAATAAGCTTTCCCAACTCTGTCTTGGCCCTGTTGAGACTATCCCCTTATCCTTCTCACAATCAATTTCTTCTTTTTAGTGCTGTCAGGCTTTCCTTACTCTTCATGTACCTCTGCAAAATGCAGCTGTTTCCTTCTCTCCCTCACACCAGCAAAATTTTCTGGCCTCTAATTTTATCAGCTAGCTACCTTACTGAAATTAAATTGCAGAATGTGAACAACCTTTGAGAAAAGATTATTCTGAAATGACCTCACTCACATAACAGGAATTTTAGTATGTGCTGAACAGCTACAAACATAATACTGTGCCATGGGTAGAAAGCGTGAGTAACTCGGAGCCTTTAGCAGCGGTCTTGTGTCCTGAAGAAAGTGACTTCGGCTTCACCCAGTCTCTGATTGCACAGAGTCGAGCCGAGCATCAGAGCTCCCACAGAGTTTAGGCTTAGTTCACACACAGCGGTTTAATTTAAGCAGGGAAGTAAAGAGACGAGAAAGGGTTCTTTTCCGCATATCGCCAGCAAGGTTTTACTACTGGAGCATGGGGGGGTGCGGTAAAGACGTCCAAAATGGAGGTCAGGGGCTTCTGTTATAGTACAGAGGTGAGGGTAGGGCAGTCAGGAGAGAGCCAATCACTGCAGAGGATTACAATGATTGACAGGGGCGCTGGCCAGCCAGTCGGCTGTCTGCACCAGCACAGGAACCAATGAGCTGTCCTGTTGGGCAGGGATCGCCCCTGCCGCCCTGGCCAGGAAGCCCTCGTGGCTTGCTACTCCTGGCTGCATCATTGGGGGGAAAAGGACTGGCCGTGCTGGCGCCGCGGGGCCGGGCCGGGTCGTCAGCCACACCCAGAGGCACCTCAACAATACTGATTCTGTGCTCCTGGTCTACTTTGATTTCTCATTACATTTACCACATAAGATTTTATTGAATTGCTTGACTCTGTAGGAAAATGTTCATATTTGAATGATAACTCCAAACAAAAGAATCCAGATAGATGTGTAAATATCATTGAATTTGTGACTGTATATGGTTTTTTGGAAATTTTTTTTAAACTTTTGCATGAATACGGTACTGGAGAATTTCTAAATGTTTTGTAAATACATAGGTTTTTCACATTGCCTTTACAGGCAGACAAGGTTACAGGTACTTGGATCATGACTGCATGAAATCAGTGCTAACTGATGTATTCAGTGGGACATCTCTCAAATTGTTTTGAATAACTTAAATTCAGATTTACATATTTAGGGCTATTTTGACTACTTTTCTGACAATGCAGTTCCAGGCATCTGCTGCATTGCTTGATCTTTGCACATTACCTGAAGTAGACTGAAATGTCAGCTTCAGCAATAAAACACACAGAGTTTGCTGAGCTGCTGCAAAGTTTGATTTGGCTCAATTTCTGACTAAAAAAGTTCTCCAGCTGCTCAAGACATTCTCCAGGTAACTATGCAGGTGTGTCTCCCCTAACATCTCCTGCTGCTTTGCACAGCCTGTGTGTCTTGCCAACATCTCTTTTCCTGTTATATATGAAAATTATTATTCCTGAAACCCAGAATATTCTTCTGCAGCCACAAACATGCATTTAATAAAGGCAGCAGGTCTCCTTCATTGCAGACTCTTTCTAATCTTTGGTCCACTCTAATTTATTCACCTTCATCAGGAGGAAATGGAATGAAGCCCCTTGTATTTTATTAGACACAGCAGTAGATGAAACCAAAATAAACCCTTAATGGCATAGACTAGAATTTTATTTTCCCAGTGGCTATTAATTGCCAATTTCAAAACTATATATATTCCTTGACAACATTTGTAGAGTGTTTGGAAAACTAATTTAACCTCAAATGTACAGCAACATGTAGGAAGATGTGCAACATGGAATTGGTTAAAAATTTGCTGTTTTGAGAATAGAAAGCAACTGTGTTTAGACACTTCAAAAACTTACTGTACTCTTTACTCAAGTGCACATCATATTTAAGTATTGGACTTTTCCATCAGTTCCTCATCACATTTCTCTGTGATTTTTTTTTGTCTTTGCTCTTTTTCCAAAATCTCCTTTGAATCTAACTTTTACTAATTGTTTCTCAGTCAAAAATAGAACTGAAGGAAAATTAACTTCAGCTTTCAGTGCAGGTACAATTTTAAGTGTAGAATAGTAGGTGCTGTCTTTTTTCAAAATCTGATACAGTCTACTATGGAAACATTTAAATAATATGAATATTACCCACAGAGGCTGATAGAAAAGCAGATACAATTTTGCACATTTACATCCAGGGTTCTTTCTTTGTTGAAAAAAAACATAGAGAATATCTCACAATATTGTAGCTTGGAGGAGAATACCTGACAATACTGTATCTTAGAAAAGTAATCTAAGTCTTAGGTCCCTATGAAGATGGGATTTTAGCCTATAATATTCGTGCTGAATTACTCCTTTGAGTTGTTCTATACAGCAATATAGTGAGTTTGATCTCATTCAAACTAACCTTAGACAGAAATTTAGTTACTGCTAAATAATATATTAAAATTTTTGAGACATGGAAAGTGTATTCGTCAAACAATTGCTGAAATAGAATATCATCATATCAGCATTGAAAATATCTGTTCTTCCTGCAAGCGCACGTGTGCTTCTTACAACCTATAAAAGACCTGTTAAATTTTAAAATGTGCTACTTCATATTACATACATATTTAATATTGCTTTGCCTCTTGGCTTTGAAATTCAAAGAATTATAGCATTTTTGAGACACAGTGGCAGCTTATGTTTGTGGATTAAATTTTTACAGTGGTATTTACATCTATGCTATCATTAAACAATGTCAGCTCAAAAGTAAAGACCAAAGCAGACATCTAAGTAAGCCTTAATATTCAAAGTACACGTCTGGACAAAAACCCAAAATCCAACAAAAACAACAACAACAACAACATGCCAACCCAATAAGTCATAATTCCACAAAATATGAGGGATCACATCTCCCAGTGACTCTTTTTTCAGCAAATTGTTCAGAACAGCAATATTCTGAATGGTGTTTTTGGCTGTAGGTCCAGACAAAATTTGTAAACTCTATGTACAAACACCATGCCACCTGGAACGCTCCTTGCTCTTCTTGTTCTACTATCAAACAATATCTTAAAGACAGTGAGGTCCACCCAACATCTCACGGCCAATGCTTTCTAATATTGCACTCACACTGGTATTTAAAAGCAAGCTGTGCATTATTGTAGCCTAACCAGCTAAGTTTAATGTCTCAGAGAAATTGTCAGATCAGATAAATGAAGAGTTTTACTAAGGTGTATTTAGATCAGTGACTACAAGCAGCAAATCAAATAATCCATGCAATGACCATAAATGCAGTCACTCAGCAGACTAGGCAAGAATATAATCTCATTGCTGGTCAACAGGTCTATCTGTACTTATCAATATGTCATGAATATGGAATACAATTTTCTCCATTCCCAACATGCTTTTGTTTCTGTTCAGGCTGACATACACAAGTTTGCCCTCAGAACTTCAGCTGAAATTTCAGTCAATGTTAGGATCATCTAAAGATAATTTTGTTCTTCAGCCTTTTTCCTGATTATTATGGTACGAATTATCTGCATGAACATAATATAGTTTTCCCTGAATAAAGGTCCAGTGTGTTAAGGTGTTATATATTTAATTCTTTGTTCAAATAAAAAAATTCTATCTCCAAAACAAATTTTTTATTATTTTATCAGCACTGATTTATTCAATGTATCAGATCCCACAAGTAAAGGATAGTCTGATTTGGACATTTTAAATTTATGGGGTTGCAAATTTCCTTCCTGGCAATTGCAGATCAGATTTCTCTGGCTGTGTGACCTCCTTGAAAAGTCAGAGAAGTCTCACTACTCTTGTTGCATTCAGTTGACATTTACTACATTGAGGAGTATGACCATAAACTTTTAAATGTAAGCTGATTATCTGCCTGAGTTTAGGCTGAGTATGTGTATAAATTTGATCATGATGTTTTCACTTAGCTTTTAAAATAATGTCAGGTTTAAATAAGTAAGAGATGAAAATATAAATCTGTGAAATACCATAAACTTAGCCCTATAATACAACGCCAGTAGTCAGATTTTCAAAAAAGAAGGAGAGAAAGGAAGTTTTATTTTCTCATATGCTCCTTTAGAACCACATCCTTTGAAGATCTGTAAAAATTAACCTTGCAGCATAATAACGTCAGGGATTTCTATCTACAGGAATGTACCCACAGATGAAGGTGCAGGGTAGAGAATGTCCTATCAGGGGGACATTCCAGCTGTAGTTGGAATGATCAAGTTATCAGTTAGATCACTGACCAAATTTTCAGTTAGAAATCCTTCCCTTGCCCCATTCTATCAAGCAAAGTTTAGAAGCTCATGTGTAGCCTTAGCAGATAAGGAAACAATGATTATATGGGTGAGTATTTTGCTACAGAAATTCCTCTCATTTTTTAACTTCATTTACTAGATCAGAGATGTGAACTTTCAACAGAAGTGAGGATTAAGTTAAATGAACAAGTATGTAGTATCTCAGCTACATGGCCAACACATTATTTTTGCTTCTTTGAAGCTTAGCACTTTTCAGCTACACAAATTGAAACTGGCTTCTGGAGCTGAATTGTTTTTGTAGGGACAGTGGAGCACTCCTTAGTTCCTCAGACTGAAAAAAGGTATCTCAAGTCAGGGAGAATGTTGCAACCTGATCAAGTTCAGGCTGAGGGAGCTGGGGTTGTTTGGCGTGGAGAGGAGGCTCAGGGGTGATAATCTTTTACCCTCTACAGCTACGTGAAAGGAGGTTGTAGCAAGGTGGGGGTCAGTTTCTTCTTCCAAACAACCAGTGACACGACAAGAGGACAGAGACTCAAGGTGCACCAGGATGTGTTCAGACTGGACATCAGGAGGAATTTCTTCATGTGAAGGGTTGTTAAGCATTAGAATGGGCTGTCCAGAGAGGTGGTGGAGTCATCCTCCAGAGGCATCAAAAAAATGACTGAATGTGGCCACTCTAGTGCTGTGGTCTAACTGACAAAATGGTGATCAGTCAAAGGTTGGACTTGATGAGCTCAGAGGTCTTTCCCAACCTAATGGATTCTGTGATTCTCTGAAGTGCTTCATAGTCTAGAAAACGAACTTCACAGACAAGAATTTCCAGTTAGGATGTTCTTTTGAATGCAATATGTTTATATCTACAAGCACAGAAGATAATATAAGCAGCTGAGAAGAAGGCTGAAAATTAACACAGTTCTAGAAGGTAAGTACAGTTATTTCTCCCAATCCAGAATGGACAGATTGCACTTTCGAAGGTACTGCATGCCAGACTAGCAAGATTAAAAGAGGCTTCTGTTATAAAATTAATTACCTATTCACTTGAAGCAAAAATTGATTGCAGAATGACAGTTTGTTTTTTGACTTTGTTTTATAACCAAATATTCAGTGAACAATTATGTACACTGAATTATGAAATATTACATGAAAGAGGGAAGTCCAAGGATTGCGTTATTATGCAGCATATAGTTGCATGCTGAGCTTTAATGCTAAATTGAGGTTACCTAACACTGACCCGAATATCTGCATTAATCCAAATCAGGATGTCTGATTAAACTCTACCGTAGGTATACTGGAGAGTTTTCAGAGACAGAAATATAATTTATTTCAGTTTTCTGTTTAGTACAAGGTATATTTTCTAGCTGAGGCATCCATATTTTGGAGTAATATAAATGATTAACCATGACAGAAGGCCATGATAAGAAATAAATCAAAGCAACTTTCACTCCCCCTTAATTTATTTCTTAAATATATGGAGAGCTTTTCTTATCTTTTTCACCCCTCCTTTAGCAGAAATTCCAAGATCGTCCTTTCTTGGAAACTTGTGAAGGATGGAATATGCTTCAGTTGCCCTCACCTATTACAGTTACTAGATAAGCCACACTGTCAGATGTCATAATGTCAATTATCCTTGAAATACTAGTATGGACATTATTAGAACAATAGGCACTTCAGGTTATTTTAAAGAAAATGTTGTGGTGAGTCACAAATATGCTAATGTTTACATCGTCTCATGAAAACAAAAGCCAAGGAACTTACAAAGGAAATAAAAGACGGTTTTATTTTAACAACATTAGGGCAACCATTGCAGAAATGGTTCTGCTCTTTCCATGTCTGTATGTGTACACATTTTACATATATTTATATACAAAGCATATTTCAAATCTCCATCAAACACAGAAGTTTAATGATGAATATGAATGGAAAAGGAAGCAGAGAAGTGATGTAATAGGCCTTCTTTTAGAAAACAGAATCTTGTATACATTTTGTTTTTATAGATGCCTCATATTTCAGCATCTGTACAATATCTGAATGTCACACAAAAATTCTCACGGTTAAACTAGTAGCAAGACTGAAAAATTCCTTCATTAGGAGAGCAAGTCTTAAAAGTACAATTAATACTTAACTTTGAATTCAGAAATTGCATGACTGCTTTTTCCAAGTTACTGAGAAAAGCATCTCTGTCCTTTGAATATATATTTCTGCTCATATTTTAGGTCATATCTGCAATAACTTTTGCCTGTCGTTTTATCAGTCAGAACTTCCCCAGATTTTTCCATGTTCCTCCAGATCTCTGGAAACCTGCTTAAAAAATCAGTGCCATGTCGCCTAATTTCAAGCTTTTGTTACTGAAGAACATGCACAGCAGAATGAGGGATCTGACTGCATGATTCTTGGTATTCTGTACAATCATTAAGTGGACACCACCACAACCTGCCAGTTTGTTCCTATTCCTGTGGCCCATTTGCTCTGTCCTTGTTTGTTCTACCTGTGCTCTAGGTTTGAGGGGCATTTACCCATGCGGAGGAGCTCCAGCAAACTCAAGGTCCTCCACAGATGGATGGAAAAAATTGCCTAATATCATTCCTGTAGCCTTATCTTCTCTAAACTGCTCTTTTGGTCCCTAAAGACTTTCTTGAAAGCACCACATTCTGCAGCATTTGTAAAAGGGATTTATTACTAGTTTTTAATGCTTTTCCTAAGTGACTCTTCAAACTCTTTCTGTCAGGCTTTATACATTTGCATTTAATTTGTAATGGTTCATGATATTTCTGCTTTTTTCATTTGAACTTAAATGTAGCTTTTTGAGGGGTACTTTTAATTCTGTCACTCTGTAATTCTGTGCTTTCTGTTTAGCCATGGTGGATCATTTTGGTTCCTCTAAAGTCCCCCCTTTCTCACCAATCATTACAGTATGACTGCAATAAATTTTTAGGAACTAAATATTAGTGATTGATAACTAACACTGTGCTATACATTTAACATACACCTGTTCTGTTTCCTTGGACCTGTGCTTTGAAGCATTTGAAATTAAATTCTAACAAGTAATATTTTATTGTCAAAGAGGGGTCACAGAGTATTTACACTATAGCATGGACATGCCCAAGAAGAAATATGCTTATGAGCCAAAAGTCCTTATAAAAATAAAAATGTAATACAAGTAATGAATTGTTTTTAAATTACTTTTCAGTAAATATGTTTCTTCATAGTATAAGGAGTCCAACTAAGCGTGGCCCAAAATACAAGCAAGGTGAAAATACTGTAAAACATAAAGATATGGAGTAGTAGACTGACAGACAGGTAGATATGAACTAGGTAACAGAACAAGTCTCCTAATTCAAAAAATCTTGTTAAAAAAATCTTGGGTCTAACAGCCCAAGATGTTGCAACCATACTGGACCAGATCATTCAGACTGCTGCAATAGTGGCCAACAAGGGAGCTAATAACCTCTCTCGTAGAAAGCCTTACAGTTACTGTAAAATAAAGCAATTCTTTTCTTTCATCCTAGAAACAGCTTTTTTCAAATTGGTGCTTCAAGCCACCTCACTGTCATTTACTCTGCCAATATCTAGTTGCCACTCAAAGTCCAAATCCTCTCCTTGGTAGGTACATATATAACCTTGGAATGTTCCAGTTATATCTAAGTATTAAACTAATCCTACATAATATTGCAAAAACTGACAAGGAGCATATACGTGTGCACATTTCATAGACTTGTAGAAAGGCTTGGGTTAGAAGGGACCTTAAAGATCATCTTATTCCAACCCCGCTGCCATGGCAGGCACACCTTCTAGTACACCAGGTTGCTCATAGCCCCATCCAACCTGACCTTGAACACTTTCAGGGATGGGGCATACACAACTTCTCTCTGCAACCTGTTCCAGTGCCTCACCACCCTCACAGTAAACAATTTCTTCGTAATGTCTAAACCTGCTCTCTTTGAGTTTGAAACCATATATATACACACATGGCTTCACAAATGGCATCTCTCCATCTTTCTTGTAGGCTCTCTTCTGGTACCAGAAGGTTGCCTTTAGGTCACCCCAAAGCTTTCTCTTCTTCAGACTGAACAATCCCAATTCTCTCAGCCTTTCTTCATAAGAGAGCTCCTACATCTCTAATCAACTTGGTGTCCCTCCTCTGGACTCACTTCAACAGGTTTATGTTCTTTTTATTTTGGGGACCCAAGAGATTGATGCAGCACTCCAAGGGGGGTCTCAACAGAGCAGAGCAGAGCAGAGAGGCAGAATTCTGTCCCTTGCCCTGCTGGTCACACTTCTTTCGGTGCAGCCCAGGACACTTTTGGCTTTCTGTGCTGTGAATGCACTGCCAGGCTATGTCCAACCTCTCATCCACCAGCATCCCCAAGTCCTTCTTCTCAGGGCTGCTCCTCATCAGTTCATCCCCCCAACCTGTATTGATACAGGGGTTGTCCCAACCTATGTGCAGCATTTATACATCATGGTTTAGTTACAAGCTTGCACTATGATCCATAAGTTATCAAAGCGTGTATTGAAAGGATTTGATTTTGAACTACTCACCAGAGAGACCACAGAGGCACAGTCTGGATGCTACAACAAAACAAAATTTAAAAGAAATCACATATATTTTGTAAAAGAAGGGACAAGCACGAATTTATTTTTTTCCTTCAAACTAAATAATTTTAAATAGAAAAATAAAAATTTTAACATAGAATAATAGTGACTAAAATGTAATTTAAAGTCAAATTCCAATGACAGAGAAAAATGAAAGTAATTTTATTGACAAAGTCATGATCTTAAAATGCTTACAGCAACTCAACCACTTTGCATTACTTTTATTTTTCATTTAATGAGGACTGGAGAAGTTATGTACAGATTTTAAAAACAACTAAGTTTAACATGTCAACAAAACTTGTAACAGCAATTTAAGTTTTAACACTTTTGATTTAGTATCATTTGTCTTAGATATGTGAAACTATGTTGATCTGAAAACAGCTACCTGTTTGAAGCTGGGGCTATTATTCTAGGAAGGAGCTCTGGTGACAAGGCAGATCCACCAAACATGGTCTCTGCCTGCTGAACCTGTTGCCCCTCCAGCTGATCAGAAGTCCTCCCTGTTGACATACTGGTCTGTCTTCCTCCATCTTTCTTCCTGAGGGAAGGGTACAGCCTCAAAAATCTAGACAGTCTCTTGGCACAGCCTCTTTGGACACCCAAACAGCTCAAGGAAGCTATGTAGCATTAAGTCTCTGAGGGCTTACCCCACCTTTTCTCACAAGTGTGTCACTGTTATGCAAGCAACATGTGAGAACTTGAATATTGTTAATTTTGGTCATTCCCAGTAAAGATAAATGTCCCTGTGTGATACTGCTTTCTTCTATGTTCATAGAATCATAGAATCCTTTCAGTTGGAATATACTTTTTAGATTGTCAAGTCTAACCATCAAGCTAACACTGCAAGTCCACCACTACACCATGTCCCTACATGCCACATCTACACATCTTGTAATTACATTCAGGGATGATGATTCCATCACTTCCTCAGGCAGCCTGTGCTAGTGCTTGACATTCCTTTTGGCGTATAAATTTTTTCTAACCGCCAATCCAAGCCTTCACTAGTGCAACTTGAGGTCACTTCCTCTTGTCCTGTCCCTTATTATCTGTAGGAAGAGACCAACTACCACCTCACTGCATCCTTTCAGGTAGTTTTAGAAATTGATAATTTTTCCTTAGTTGGACTCAAAGATCTTAAATGTTTTTCCAACCTAAATAATTTTATGATTCTATGCAAGCACATTTGTTAAATAAATACGTAAAAGTCTTTCCATGTTTCTTCTTTCCCTTCAACATTATTTTAATTTGTGTGTTTTTATGAAAATGAACAGGGAAAAATTAAGTCCATTGGATGGCTTCATGCTGGCAAATATTAGTCAAAAGCAGAGTCAAACCTTTTAGAAGCCCAGCTGCTTTAGAGGACTACACAGAGCTACTCAACTGATATACAGCAATTAAAGGATAATCTTCAAGTTGCTCATAGCTAAAAATTAAATTAAACCCTAGAAGTATAAAAGAAGAAATGAAAATCTGACACAGGTTATTACTGTATTCCATCTCATGGTTTTTAAAGAACTTCATCTAATGACTATTTAATGTGTGAGGACGGCTCAAAGTTCTTTCAAAGGGATTGCTGTCATGTGGGGGCAGATGCTGAATCTTTGGCACAGATGTAACAAGAAAATGTGTATTTCCCCTTGTGCCCTGGAGACACAGTGCCTCAGTCTTGATGCATTTCTATATCTGTGCCTAAGCACTTCAGCTTTTAACATGCATTCTTCAAGTCTGCTTGCTGAAGCAAGACTTCATATTTCACAGGCATATTTGTCGGTAACCCCAACTTTTTACTGATATGGAGTTCCACAGGTTTGGACAGTCAAAATTGTATTCCTCTCCAGCCTTTTTTCCTCCCAAGCACACTAAAGTGCTGACATATTAGAAGTGCCTAAATTTTTTTAGGTATAAATATAGTCGTCTTTCCAATTTTTACTATAGTCACGTGGCCTATTTCTTCTAAAGTCACTGATTTTTATGGAAATCATCTACTCCAAACAAAAGATTTGTGACTGGATTTTCAAAACTGTCAGAAACCAGAGTCACAGAAATGTTCACACACTGTCTTGTGTGGCCACTTAAAGCAGCAGGTGTTTATACTCTTGTTTACAAGGTATATCCAACTAGTTCAAATCACTATTCAAATATCATGAGGAGTTTGACCTTTGGACATTACTCACGTTGGGAACTAACTCCTCATTTACAGACATAAAAAGTATCTCTAAAGTAAGTTACCCCAAAATTCATACATCCTGGATGAAATAATCTCCGTCCTTAGTTGTACCTCTGACCAGCAACAAAATGAGCTGCAATCCAGGTGCAAGGAAATATAAATCTCAGGTCCTGTAAAGTTTATAAAATTGTTCCCTTTTCCCCTCAATTTCATTACCCAAAAGTCAAACATCACAAAATCTTGAGTCACTCAAATCTCTGACAAAGACTTTTTATCTCTCTGACTGCAATGATACACATACATTCAGTTTCTAAAATTTGTACTTTGAAAAATAATTAGTTTAGCTATATTGCTCATAACAGCACGATTGAAAAGGTGGTGTTAGGTCATAGGCTGGACTCAATACTCTCAAGGATCTTTTCCAACCTAGTTAATTCTGAGATTCTGTGATTCTGTTAGAAAGCAAGAATATCTGAAGTTTAACAACACTAGAAATTTACATTAGGTATTACTTACAAAGAAACACTATTTCTGTAAATTGCTGGGATGTTAATTGCACAGTATCTCTATAGCTTTTAAACACAAGGAAATGAACAACTGAAAGATCAGAGGTAGACAGCCTGCTCCAAGATTCTCCTTCCTGAGAGCATACAGATAAAGGACAACTGTAGCTATAGGCAAAACCTCCTTTACTAATGTAGTGTAAGTGGGAGGTGTCAGCCTACATTTGCACAGACACACTAATTATCACCAGCTAATGATGTCCTCCTTGGAGATAGACACTGATGAGTTTCTCTACTTAATGACTCTAAATTATTTAAGGCAATCTTAATTTAGCACCATCTATCTCCTAATAACTGATTTCTTAATTTATTCACACCTAAATAATGATTTTAAACTTTTTAATAATTACTAAATTTTAATAACTTGACTTTATTGACAGACATATTCAAGTTTCAGAATTTGCCCATTAGAGCACTTAATTTTTTCAGATGACATTCCCACTATATTCTTGATTGTCAAAAATGGGAAGGGAGGAATTGTCATTAAAGTTTTAATAGTGGTATGGATATACACATTTTTATTACGCATTCCTTCACTAAAGCCAACAATTACATGCTTTTAACAGAGGCTCCAGTATCTTTGGTTAAGGCATCACTTCGACTTGCTTATGTTTTTCAACACATGCAGAAAATTTTCTTTAAATGTGAATTTATCTAATTTTTCAGTTTCAACTTGGGGAACTGTGGCACAGAGTTTTTATTTTTTGGTCTGCTATTTAGGAAAGAAATATCTTGGCACTGGTAAACTCAAAAAGTAAGTGTAATGGCAAATTTCTGTAGTGAAGATGATTGAGTTACATTCATATGCAGAGAAAATGCTGAAAAAATGGGAGAACTTAGACTACTTAGTAGGTATATCAAGAGTTTTAGTCAAATATGAATGAAGTTTTAGATAAAAGTACCTATTTTTTGTTTCTGTGTTTTAGAAATATTAATTCCTGTGCCCCTTTAGTTTCTCATGAATATACAACATATAAGGAAATGAGTGCATATGGCAACTGTTTCAATACTTTGGATGATATCTATGTACATTAATGTTAGTGTGTAATGGATGGAGAATCAGGATTTCAAAGAAAAATATTTTGTGACCTTCAGTTTAACAACTCTGAGTGAATGTTGCAGACAGGCCCCATTATTCTCCCAGGTATAAGCAATGAAAACAAACCAACATGTGACTAAGATAAACACTTTAACTTACCAGTCCCACAAGCCTACAAGTAAAAATCTTTTATTGCCTGTGACTATGTATTGTAAACATCTTCAAATAATTTTTTTAATCAATTCCATTTGAAGATTTGTCTGAATCAAGACCACAGGAAAAACATTACACCTAAGTATCACACAGATCTCATTAAGCAAAGATCCTGAGCAGGGACCTGCCAGAAAAACTATGGAATCTGTCCAAATAGTTGTGCTGTGTGATGAAAGCTGAATCAAGTTCATAATTTGTGATTTAGCATTTCAGTGTTTAGACTGGAGAAGAAAAAGCAACTGAATTAGTTACTAAATTGCGCTGTATCAGTCTCTAAAATCTGAAAAACCATCCATCAGGGGAAATGCCAACTCCTGAGCTTCAAATTACTGCAAAATAATATGTTTTTAAGTCTTCCAAGCTATATTTATAGGGGGATTTTGTCCTACTTACTGCCCTCAGTCACAATGTATTTGCTTTTTCATTAGGGCACTATCTGACAAAAGACCAGATACATTAAGTCTGTGCAATTCTTTGTCCTACTTTGAACTCTTGAAGTCTAAACTTGGAATCATTCTGTGTGCAATGAAATAATGGTGTTCATGGAAACTTGTCTTTCAACCATTTCCAGATAAAGAAAACTGCTTTCCTATCCTCTTCCTCCTTCATCTTTGACACTTATTTAAATTTAGTGTTGTTTCTCTAAAATACACTTTAATTTAATGTAGTTTCTAGAAGTGCACTACATGAAACAGTTATTCACTCTATTCGGAGAATGTATAATACATCTGGCAAAAAAATTGAGAAAGGAAAGGAAAAACTGTAATGAAGTATATGCAAGAAATATTCATCAGTGGGTTAGTGTTTATATTTCTGAGCAGATCTATAAGAAGGAGAAGGAGAAGAAGGAGAGAAGGAGAGAAGGAGAGAAGGAGAGAAGGAGAGAAGGAGAGAAGGAGAGAAGGAGAGAAGGAGAGAAAGAGAGAAAGAGAGAAAGAGAGGAAGAGAGAAAGAGAGAAAGAGAGAAAGAGAGAAAGAGAAAGAGAGAAAGAGAGAAAGATTTTTTTTGCAATGTTTTATTTTGCCATGGATAAAAAATTGTATCTTGTTAATTTTTGTCATCGAGGCCTATTTTCATTTTCTATTACTTGTGTTAATGGAAATAAACACTTTCCCAGATCATAACAACTTCTTGTTATGAAAACCGGTTGTTCCAAACAAGCCTCATTTAAATAGCTTTTTTCTAAATAATTCAATAGAGGATAATAGGATTTAGTTCTTTCTTCTGAAAAAATATCTTGCTGAAGAAATACAGGAAAAGTTAACTTGTAAATTTGACAACCGACAGACATTTGCACAATGATCCTTCTGAACTAACAGCTTATATAAGCAGCTAGAGTGACTAAAAATAAGTTAAAACAAATTAAAAAAATAAAACTAAATTAAAACATACATGACTTCACTAAACAACATAACTGTCTCTAATCAGTCTTCTCTAGCTGTCAACACAGTTTTCATACATAAATAAGTGCATCTCTGTACAACTCAGCTAGTCAGGTATACAGTGATGGGTGGACTGCTTTGAGATCAAAGCTGCACCTCTGAACACAGAGCAAAGTACTGACTCCACAGTTTTTACAGTTATGACAAATTACTGATGAGAGCTGTAGATTTAGGACGTATGGTAGAAAAAAACTTTGCAACATCTAGAATGATACTCAGACTTCTAATGCATCTACTTACCTAAGGTCACCCTCTGGCTAGTATTTGAAGGTTGAAAGAAGACAAAATATACCATTGATTTGTCCATGGATAAAAAATATACCACTGAGGAAAAGATCAAGTTTTGAACACACCATTTTCTTAAAATAGTTAAGAAGACCTCTGTGTCAAAATAGCAACATGAAAGTTTTGCCTGAGGCTGGATATATCTTTCCAGGATGAACATCTTATGCTTAATGAAACCAGAGATGCACAAAGGAAATAAAAGATAAATATCAGAATTGCTATTAGACATGATCACTAAGGTTACTAGCAGAAGAAAAAAACAAAGAAAAATTTAATGCATTCTGAAAACTTTTTCCTATCTCTTTTCAAGAGAGAAAAAGAAATAAAAAGGAAAAGAATCAGTGAAATATTCACGGTTGTATTTCTGTTATACCTACCCATAGGAAAATGCACATAAAAAAACCTCCTCCCTGTAACTAGCAAGGAAATGCTGCATCTGAGCAATAATACCACCCATAATTTCAGGTGTTGATTTAAGATGTGAATATCCTTTAAAAGTCACTACATGTTTTGAAAAACGTCGGTGTGTATCTGTGCCTCATTGAGCATTGTATCAGTCCTGTCCCTGAAGGTATGACTGTAGGGACAACACAACTGGAAATATTCAGAATCTGCCACTTTTTCTCAAAATCTCCAAGGAAAAGATAGCTCTGATTTTGTTGTGCATAGAAGGATAAAAAAAATCCCAAATTTCAATCAGTTACTTGAAAGATACAACTGTATATAGGGGAAAAAAATAGAAAATTCACTACTGGAAATATTTCCTCTCTAAAGCTTATCTATGCAATTTAGCACCAGCTTCTACAAAATGAAAGTAAAGCCAGCTTTCTGCAATTTCTATAAAAGCTTTAACTAGAAAAGTGTTAAGTACTTACTTATAGAAATAAGTACCAAATGAAATTACACAAAGCAATATTACAGCTAAGTATTTCAAATTAATTTTAATCTATTTTTGGCACATTGTAAAAAGTGTTGTAATTGTACATGTAAAAAACCCTCCATGCCTAATTGCCCCTTCTAGAAGTATTTTTGTACTTATGCACTGACAGGAGAAAAATACTGTGCTTTATGGGACCTATCACAAGTAAGTCCTGCAGATTCAATCAACCTCTGCAGCCTGATTATATAAGTCCTGAAGAATATCTGTAAACTATTTACTCTGATAAGCAATAGGCTGTAACAAAACACCTCCAACACAATTAATTACTTGGCTCATGAAGAAATCATGAGCTTGAAAAAAATTTAATAGAGATTACTTTAATAAACATAACATCATTAAGCAAATCCTTATAACTAATTGTTTTCTCCAGTACAGAAGCAGAATAAGGTGTTCTGGTCTTTAGCTCTATATTAGAATGTAGATAAGTTCATACTCCGGTTCTTCAAGCACTGCAACATCTCAATTGACAGTGACACTAGAAACTACCTTCTACTTAATTAGAATAAGATTTGTAAATACAAGGTTGGAGAGGTTAGCCTACATCTAATTACCAGTTTTAAAAGTTCTCAATGAACGAAAGGAACATTTCTTAAGTGCGTTACAATGGCATTTTCCCTGTAAAACGGCGGAAGACATTTGACAATGGATGGAATCATTAAATACACTTCTTTTTCACCTGAAATTTAAACAAAAGCAAAGACAAACAAGAAGGTCATCTGGAGAGGTGACAGTTGATGTTCAAGCAGATTCCTCAGTGGCACCAGTGGAAGAGTGGTTACATATAACACAGAAAGGTGAGCCAGGGAAAAGACATTAAATGCAAGTTTAACATTTAATTTTAGAACAGGTTCCTGTAACAAAGTCTAAAAGGAATCTGAGAACACATTTGTTGCTAACTTTATGCCTCTTGCATATCGTTTTCTGCAGATATTGTTAGATTTTGTCCAAAAAACCATCATAACTATTTTAAGTATGAAACTTTGATAATAAGGGGGATAAATCTCAAATTCATAGTATTTCCATGTAGGCACAATTTTCTTGATGAAAAACTTTAATTCTGAAGAATTTAGCCTTACATTTTTCATGCAACAAAGGTCTCTATTCAACATATCCTGGAGACCTTTCTCAATATAAATAGATAGTAGCTGGACACAGGGTATTTTTCACCAGCTAATAGAGAGGTCACACAATAAAGCAGTTTGTAAATTGTTCTCAGAAAAAGAGAGCTTTGTAACTTTTGTCAAAACAGGGCAGGAAAAAGAAAATTATGTGCATTTCATAGAGAAACAGTAAAATGAGTGGATGTGGAACATTCAGTACATGCTGCTGACATTGTTTAAATGCAGAAGAGAGTTTTTGAGTCTGGTCATTGAGAATGTCTTGAATGAATTACTTCCATTAATCAATTGTTAAGAATTGGTATGTAAATTACTATGCAAGCTTAATAAGCTGCTTCTCTCTTTTTACTATTTAAAAAAAAACCCACCTTAATAATATATATCCTTTCCTTTTTTTTTTGTACGGCAAATTAAAGGAACTATCTGTTAATATTTTATTTGGCAAGAAAATATAAAGGTAACCATGACAACAGTGACAATAGCAATAAATCAACTGAATTACAATAATGACAATATGTAAGCAATGGAATGTGAGCCTTTAAGGGAGCAGCATGTTCTGATCCACTATAACTATTATGAGCACTCCCTGTCTTATGTTTTCTTTCATTTATGATAAAGGCTCTTATTCTCAGAGGTGCTGCATGTAATTGAAATTTTAGCAAAGTGGGATGATGCTGCGTTGCATCTGGGCGGGGCCAGTGGTCAATCCCACTTTCCCCCTCCGCTCGCCCACTGGGATGGCCAGCCTGGATGGGGGTCCTGGGGCCAGCACGCCAGCACCACTTCTCTTCTCCGCTCCTGCCATGGTGTGTTGTGGTGCCTCTGGGCGTGGCTTGTGACCCGGCCCGATCCCACCAGGCCGGGGCCAGGGGCGGCCGGTCCTTCTGCCCCCCCGCGCACACTGTGCCGGTCCTTCCCCACCCCNTCTCCCGACTGCCCTCCCCTCGCCTCCGTCTTAAAACGCCCTGACCTCCATTTTGAGTTTGTCTTTTACCACACTCCATGGCTCCAGTAAATAAAATGCTGCTGGCAATAAGCGGAAAAGAACCCTTTCTAATCTCTTTACCTCCCTGCATAAATTAAACCGCTGTGCGTGAGCTAAGCCTAGATTCTATGAGAGTTCTGATGCCCGGCTCGCCTCCAGATCGGAGTCTAGATGAGGCCAAAGTCGCTTCATTTAGGAAAATGAGACCAATGCAAAAGGCTCCGAGTTACTCACCTGTTACTCACGAGTTACTTTCTACCCATGGCAATTGTGGGGGCTTGTCCCGAAGCCGTTGGATCAGCAGAGCCGGCTCCTGCCCCCCGTGCCGAGGCAGCCGGGTGATGGCACGCCCCGGACAGATGCAGGGCGCTTCAGGCACGGCAAGGGGGCAGTCCCTGCCCAAAAGGGCAGCCCATTGGTCGGTTCTGTGTGACAGACCCCCGCCTGACTGGCCAGTGCCTCCGTCGGTCTGCTGACGTCACGCAAGCACTCCGGAGCCATTGGCTTTCACACATAAGGCCTTCCCCTGGCCCCATATGAAACAGCCTGCACCAGCTGGCTGGGGCCGTCTTGATTCGCTGCCTCTGCAACTCCACTAATAAAACCTGCTGGTAATGAGCGAAAAAGACCCTTTCTCGTCTCTTCACTTCTACTGCTTTTACCAACCCACGCGCATGAACTTTGCAAACACCAGCACGGAAGATAAAAGCAGCCGCGACCCCGAGGGGACTGGGAGAGGCTGAAATTTCTTCTCTTAGGTCATGTGACCGCTGCCGAAGGCTCCGAGTTACCCACGCTTTTCACCCGTGGCAGGATGAGTCAGAGATATGTATAACAGCTATTCAAATTCATTTAGATAAGAAAGAACACGCTGCTATAAGCCAGAGAGTTTATACTTACACTTTATATAAGCCATTATGGAGTGAAGAATTCTATGCAGTAATAGTTGCAGTATTTGAGTAAATTCAGATTGGTCAACAATTTTATTAAAATGTACTGTGCTCCATCAGAAATAAAATTAATAATCATACTTCCAAGTTCAGGAAAGGAAACATTTAAACGAGGTTCCTAACACTGAAAACAGAACATGCAGTGACTCCCAGGCTCTTTGGTCCATGTCTCACTCTTGCCCACTCCATGGAATTCCTCAATCATTTGGTTTGTTCAGCTTGGAGAAGAAAAGATTGAGGGCAGTGTGCAACATCCTGAAGGGGGCAGTGGGGGAGAGGTGGGATCTCTTCTTTCTGGTGACCAGAAATAGGACACAAGGGAGTAGAATGAAGCTGCGTCAGGGAAGTTCAGACTGGACTCTAGGAAAAGGTTGTTCACTGCATGAGTGGTCACAGCAAGACAGCAGAGTTCAAGCAGCATCTGGATGTTGCTGCCAATCATATGTTCTAGGTAGTTCTGATATTAGCAGGGAGTTGGACTCAATGATCTTTATGGATCCCTTACAATTTGAGATATTTTATGATTCTATGATTATTGCTTGCATAGGCTTAAACAGGAAAGGTGATGACAAAGATCCTTTTGTGGCTTTTAGTATTTTTATTTTTGACCGCTTTGAATGCAAGGTTTCAGTGTTACCACAGGATAACAGAACACAACTTATTAAATTTCAAAGAAATTTCTCATTTTGTTTTAAATGAGGCATGGAGCTAACATGGCCAGCTTAATAATTCTCTTCAAATTTTTACAGACATCACTAAATGAGTTGTAACACATTACCCAAGTCTGATTGTTCACTAATGTGGAAATAACTTGCATAGCACAAGATTCTTCTAAAGTTGGGGAATGATTTAGAAAAAAAATAAACAAACATTTTTTTGTCATCTAGCTGGTCCAAACTCTGCACACAGAGGAACAGTAGTTTTGTCCTACCAAGGTAATGGAATAGAATAGTCTGATAGAGGAGAAGACATTATTCTTCAGGGGAGCAGAAAAAAACCCTAAATTGCCTTCATCCCATGCTCTGATAGTCCTTGTTGTCTGTTACACACACACATACACAAACCCATCCCTACTGAGCACAATCTCTTTGACTTTCAGACAAGAGGAGTCTTCTCCTTTTCTGCACATACAAAAGGGGAAACACATAGACACCTGCACAGACTGACACTAGATTCTCCTTTTAGCTGCTCTGAAACAACTTGAGATCACTGAGATCACTGCTAATTAGAAGGTCAGTTAAATAATTAACAAATGTCCAGATTTTGACCTACAACAAAACAAAATAAGAATGAAGGCACACCTAAGAACCGTATTATCATTACTTGCCATCCTGCTCAAGGCATTTGTTGAACAAAATACACAATACTACCTAAAAATAATCCTACGTCAAGCAAAAATTTTCTACTATTATTAAGGGAAACCCAAAGCTTTAGAAGATAAGAATGATATTTCTGGGTTAGAGAAAGTTTATGGCTGAGATTTTTATACATATTTTCTCATCATGCTTTACCAGCTTATGTTTGGGTTGTATGACTTTTGGTATGTTCATAGCATGGGCAGAGACTAATTTATTTTCTATTACGAAAACGTTTTGTGTATAAAAATAGAAAACTTAATAGGAACAAACTAGTCAAATTTTGAAAGAAAATCATGGAACCTAATCTGCAGCTTGTATGTGGAAGACTATACACAAGGCTGATGTTTTTCTCACATTTTGAAGAAATTTCTGAAGTTATTTCCATAATTTTTTGTGCTACCTTGCAATTGAAAGCAGGGCATTCCTTCATAGGGAGTCTCCAGAGTTTAGATTACAGTTCCTTCATATGATAAAAGGAAAGAAACCCCACCAAAAACAGCAACAAAAAAACCTTATTACTCCAGTCAAAAGTGTTTCTCCAGCTATTATTTGACCATTTTTCAACACTTTAAGCTAAAATGACATTATTGCCAGACTGATTTGAAGACCACCCTTTCTTCCATCTTCTGCTTTCACCTCATATAGACACTTAGGCCAATAAACAAGATGACTCAGAGTAGTTTTCTGTTTTCATGGTACAGGAGTGATTGTCTGTGGGAGTGTGCATTTATGCATGAGAAAGGGAAAAATGATCCCAGAAAGGAAGGAGGAGGATAAAAGAGAGTAAGATACATCAAAATGGCATTACAGAATTTCAGCTGTAAGAGAGTTTGCTGGAGAGTCTGAAATGTGGGTGATACTATCCAGGCTCATTTATATGTAACAAAGCTTATAAATATGCAGTTCAAATCTTGTATTTAGTTACAAAACATGGAACTTCTTTGTGAATCCAATTTGGCTGAGGGGCCAAATCCTCTCAAAAAGGAAGACACACAAGTTTTAATTCTCTAGCAAACTCCAGTAAAGTATAATACACACAATAACAGTGCCTACCAACATTCCTGGCTCTGCATTTTTAGCCAACAAAGACCGTCAGTATTCCACGGAGAAGAGGATAAAGTTCCTCCAGCAACTAGAGCTATGATAATTGAAACTAAAAAAATGCAGACATGGAGAAGCAACACAACACAGTCCAGTGTAAGGCATCACAACACAGCCCAGTGTAAGGCTGTATTTGGTTTATTAGCCATCCAAAGATGGATGTTCTTTGTTGCACACTTTAGTAAGACACCTTTCTTTCTTTCCCTTCACCCTACTCAGCTGCCTAAGACTGATGACTAATTTCTCACATTTAGTTCAAAGCAGAGGTTAACAGACTAACCTTTTTAGTTCAGCAAGCATGTCCAAGCAGACTAGGCAAGTAAGTACGCTGGAAAAGGATAGCTCTTTTTTCTAAGTCAATTGAGTTTGCTGAAGGTAACAGGGAGAAAAGAAAGGGGAGAAAACAAAGGGTGGGGATTTATGGACACATGACAATGAAAAAAAAAAAAAAAAAGCCAGAAGCACAAATCACAGACTGTTCTTGCTAATTGGGTGAACACATCCAGATGCTTTAAAGTGCTTGTGAATAGCTCTTAGCCCTTCCCCCAGCTGGAGGCTTTTTAATGTTTAAGAGCATTAAGCCCCTTTTTTCTCGTAAGACATTTTAAGATTCTTTTATACCATGTATCCCTGATGTTTTATAATTTTATATGCTTACTTTAAATATTTCACATTGAATTTGTATTTTGCTTATATTATTAATGATTTCTTACAAATTGTTTCCATTCAGTTGGGTCGACTGTGACCTCTCTCTAGTTTTGTTCTTTCTATTATTTTTTATATTTGGTCTTTTAGCTTCACAGAATTATACCTTCTCTTTCTACTGTATCTAGAAGGTCAACCCCTTTAAGACCATAGCACTCTTCTTTGTTTTGCCTTGTATTTTTTCTTTTGTAAGAAATATCCAAAATATAAATTTGCATCAATATAAAAAGATATAAATAACTATGCCAAAGAAAGAACTTTTTTTTTAACATGACTCCCAGAGAAGAAATAATGTTAAAGTATGTTAAAGAAGAAATAAAGGTTAAAGTAAAAGGACACGACATCTTGAGAGAGTGTCACTTGAGAGTGAAAACACCTTTCAGTGTTTTCCTCTAGCTGAGAGGAGAAATTTTGTCTGGGATAAAGTGAGGTGAGGTGGAGAGAGAAAGAAAGGGGGTACCTCCTTTATACCAGATGTATCATCATGTTCCACATCATCTCTAACATCTACTTGCCCTCAGGTGCAAAAAGGGAGTATTTCACAGAGTGCTTATTGAAGGCTTTTTCATTTATCAGGAGTATTGGATAAACTGAGTGAGAACTAATATTGTGAGTAAGACTAGCAGAAGTTATCTCATGCTGCAGTTCAAATGGGAATTAGGAGAATACATCAGTAACTGGATATTCAAAGTATGTGTTTTTCATAACATTTCAAAATGTCTACTGGAACTAAGCAATCATGCTTCTTGAGATCCTTGGAATTTCATATTTAGAACATAATGTAATTTGATGTTTAAAAAATAAGATATTCCAAGGTGGAATAGGTTTATCTAGAATTCTACCTGAACACATATTTTTGTGTGTTAGGTATTAGTGTTTATACACCCTTACTCACATATATTGCCTGATTGCTCAAGTCTTGATTGGGTATGGAGTCATGACTGATGCAACAATATTCTTTATGAGGATTTCCTTTCCTTCAAGGCAAAATATTTGGTATTTCCCAATCTGCTATTTATTTGGAAAAATCTAGAAGCAGGAAAAAAAATTATCAAATCTATTATATAGATATATAATATATATGTATACAAAAATATGAAATATTCCTGATTGGAGATGAATTTTTTGACGTAGGAAAGTTTATGAACTGAATGAGTTCTACAAAAATCCAGCTCTAAACTGCAGAGGAACCAAGAATGATTTTTGCTACAGGAAATATTTGACATTCATTATTTCTGGCATATCCTTCCATTCTTGTCCTTTTCAAAGAGCTCAGAGAATTTGTATTCACAATAATAGTCTGAATGACCCTACTTGTAAAAATAAAATCATAGAAGAAACAAGAAAGCAAATATAATGTTTTCTATACATGAGACTTCGGCAATACAAGAAGGAATAAAATATCAATGAGATGCAAAAAAGGTCTCTGTGATAAGATGGCTTACAAAGATAGCTTTTGTACTTTTTAAAAAAATCTTTTATCTATGCCTACTATATAGGCATAGATTCAGTTACTTCAGGTTTAGATTAGGTTTTTATTTTTAATCCAGTGATCATGGAAAGGTGTATATCATTAGGACTATCTTTAAAATTATATGTCCATTTTATTATAAGGGGAATTGGCTTTTAATAATAAAATAGTCAACATTTTTTCTCATGCAACTCTAAAAATGGTCTCTTAATGGAGTATATTTCTACAGAATTAGGTTTGTACTAATTTATTTCATAAAACTGTCTCTGTTTTTATATCATTTTCAGTGTACTAGCTGTCCCAATTCATGAATGTCACTTATTAGGAAGTGCATGAATTACAGCCATTTGTTTTAAAATTCTGTTTTAAACACTGTTTCCAGCCCTCTAACTAGGTTAGGAAATGAGTGAATTTATTCCCCTTTAGGGTCTGAAATTTTTTAGCAGACTTCAAATGGAAAACATAAGGAAGTCTCAAAAAACAAGACTTTACCGAAATAAAACTGCTCATAAAAGAAGCATTGTATATATTGAAGCATTACCTAAACTGACATGGTCCTTCCACCTTACTCATGTAAAAAAAACCAAACAACAAATAAAACCCACTAACATCACATCTATGTATCCTTCTCCTTCATATGTATTTTTGTCTGTTTCAATTGCTATATCATTAAAGCTGGAGCTTTTTACCTCTCTGCACTAGAATGACCTTGGCTATATGAGACCTTATAATGTTCTGATTAACTAATATTACATGCAGTTTCCAGACCACTGTAGCAACATTTACTTTGATGAAAATATTATTACATATGGCAGCTACAAATCAGACCTGTATCATGATTCAGTGACTTCTTTTATGAGCAAAACACTCCACAGTTAATATCTTTTCCATTGTGTCAATGTGTAAATTATTCCTTCCCAAGGAAGGCTACATATTAAACTAGGTAATGTATTGTTCAGAAAACGTGCCATTCAAGAAAATGTTTTTTCTAGATCAGCAGGAAAAAGTTTGCAGCTCTGCATATCAAAAGCTTTATGTCAAAACAGGTTTGGGTAATGCAGTGGCTCCTGCTGAATCAGAGGAAATTTGGAAGGAACCTTTGGCTATTGATTTAAACCCTCCCCAGTCACAATGGGTAGAAATTGAATGAAGGTAGTCCTTTTAAATCATTGCCATTAACCACAAACAACTCAGTTGCTCCTGCATACCACTGTAAGAAACCACAGGTATTAGCAATGACTTAGGGAATTTGCTGGGTGTGAATGCCATGTTGACAGCTGAGGAGTATTTTTATTTTATTTTCCATTTCACCACAGAGACAAAAGAAGTAACCTCTGAAGATTTCCTAAAGGCAATTCACAATTTAACACATCAATAATAAAAGCTATAACTTCTATTTTGAAGTAATATGCAGAAACAGAAACTCTTTTAAATGCCTCGTTAAAAGTTGAATTATCCATTATTAGTCATCACTTCCATACTGAGACAGGTGAAAAGTTTTTCCGTTTAATCTGTGAAGTTATCAAAGTCTAGATAAACAGAATGCCTTTACAGTGAGTGAAGGACTAGCTATCTTCTCATCGTTTCCCAGTTCACTGTCTGCCTGCCCATCCATCATTAACCCAGAATAAAATTTGTATTTGGTAGTCACTTTCAAACTCAAACAAAACCAAGCTATTCCTACAGTTTCGTTAAAAACTGGCAGAGTGGAGAATAGGATTCCAAATTAGTGGCTCTTCCCCAATTAAGCGAAAGACTACTGTGTTAATTAATGTCTATGAGCTATCACAAAACCAGCTTGGGAAAGAGCAGATGTATGAAACAGGGGGATGCACTGTATGATATTCCAGCCCCAGTAAACAGTCCAGTCATGTCATAAAAGAACTCGGAAAATGAGGTTTTATAAATTCCAGTACTCATGAAGCTACTTAGACATTAATCCTTTTCAATGTTCTTTAGTTTTACTGGGTCTTTCATTTATGCTGGAGAACCAATACACATTTATAACTGCAAAAAGTTGAGCACATTGCATTGCCCCACCTAAATATATATGTATATAGATATATACACACACACACACATATATATATGTATAGTAAATAGGCCCCAAAGATCAACTACTGAGAAAATGAACACACCTTTACTTCTGTCAGAAAGACGTTCTTCATGGAACTGTATTGTTTCAAGGGAAGGGTAAAGTGAATAATTATTCAGGCCAGACTTAGCCTGGGACCTCTGTACTGTCCACTGCAGTCAGTTCAAACAGCTTTATCACACTTTCTTTCTATACAGCTTACTAGTCTTCATTGTGGATCAAGTTTTGATCTTTCATTCATTAAAAATGCCCCCCTGAATTTTCTCCACAGCCATTTCTGTGCTCTTGTTGCCACTGCCACGCAAGTAAAAAATATGTGGGCATCCACAACGTCTCTACTTCCTTTTCTATCAAAATTCTTATGTACCTTGTCAGCTAGAAGCACACCCATTCTATTCAATAGATTCAATAATCTTAGCTGTTAATTTGCATTAATTTACCTTCCACCAGTGACAAAAGTATCCTTGGATTTATTAATCCTTTAGCTCCCCACGAATATAACTTCTAGCATGATGAGTTCACAGGAGATTAGTTGGCCAGGATAAAAACAAAAGTTCAAAAAACCCAATGCTCTACTTGTTTTCACACTCAAATGACTGACATTGTATGTATCCATACTCATATACTGCACTGTTATGTGCATGTGAACAATTCCACTCAAGCCAAAAGAGATCATTTACTATCTCACAAATAAATGTTTGCATAGTGGGAAGCATTTTTGTTTGGCATATAAGGTGCTAGATTTTCCAAAAGACCTTTTTCCAAGTCCATTCTTATTTGTGCTTACTCTTTCCTGAGAGGCAGGCAGGAAGGAGGGAAGGAAGGGAAGGAAGGAAGGGAAGGAAGGAAGGGAAGGAAGGAAGGGAAGGAAGGAAGGAAGGAAGAAAGAAAGAAAGAACCAAAGAAAGAAAGAAAGAAAGTCTTCTCTGTGGATTGTCTAAGTCTCTCAGCTGCTGAATATTTTACAGCAGCTGCTCCAGAACAGGTCCATGACTATAGCACTGAGCTTGACCTTAGGAGCAAGAGCTCTGTTCTGCCAGGTTCCCTGTATTCACTTTTCCCACTGAAATCAGTGACCATTAATAAACTTCTTAAAAGTTGCAAGCAAAACTGACAAGACAATTAGGCAGGAACACACATCCAGATATTGCATATTCTCATATGGTGTCAAATTTTAATAGTCAGTGTGCATTTTAAACATAATCTTGACCCAAAATCCAGTAAACGATCTTTCAACCCTACGAAATTACCAGAAGAGGAACTTTTGTTATAGGGCCTCTTAGTTTCAGTTTGTAGAACATATTATTACAATTACCATTATGAATTATCTAGATATAAATATATTATTGTAATGAAATATATATATATATATGCATATATATAAACAGATTAGAAAGATACATCCCAAGATTTTTTAACAGCTAAAGCATAAATGGCTTATTCTTCTTCCTTCTCCCAAAAAAGTCATACTTCTAGACAATTTTAAGAACTACTTTTGTTCCTCTGAGAGGTTCTGTTTTGCAAGTATTCAGCTGCTCATTGATGTTCAAGGAGTATACTGACATAGAAAGTTTTCTACCAGATCTTAGAATATTTATATTTCTAGGATTGTGGACTGCCTTAAAAATAATAAGCTTATTGGAAAGATGTCCTGAAGTTTATGTGGCCTTTTCTGCCAAGTGTGACCTAGATAACATGGTAACATAATGTCCTTTTTGTGATTACTGTTACTACGTATATTTTGGCATTTTAACAATGAAAATCTTGATTTGGACTGGATTTCCAGACTAAAATCTAAGAATAATTATAAAGACTTTTTTTTTCTTGTATCACTTTTGTCAGATTAAATTATTACTATATTCATGTTGTGGTTACACCCAATCATTACATTTTGAACAACTAGAGATATTTTACTGAACAGTCTCATATTCAGAAATGCTGTACAATTTTGGACATAGATTCTAATTTTGGAGGTGATAAAAATATTCACTTACTGTAATGTTATCAGAATACAACTTTCTTTAAAAAAAAATCTTGAAACTGATACTATTAAAATATAATGCGGTTACAATGTGACCTGTATTGTTATCTGAGAATTCACAGGAACTTAGCCCAATCACCAGGCATCCTAGATGAAGAAAGGAAGTCAGGGAAGACAAATTCTTAGACTGTATGAGATGCTGCAGTCACTCACATAGAGACTTCAAATTTTCATTACTGTCCTTTCTCCCTAGAATATTCCCTCTGAACAACCTTCTAGTCTGCAAGAGCTCCAGTGGATGAGATTTCCAGCTGGGGAGAGATCTGTAGCAGTTTCTGCAGAACAGAACATGGGGTGCTTTTTCCTCTCCACGCATCTCACCCAAGAACATCCCCATGTGCTGCAGAGAGATCACAGCAGAGAGGTTAGTGTCAGACCAGCTCCTGGGAGGGTGTCCAGTCCCAGCTTCTGAAAAAGCTGTAATTATATGTTGGCATGTGCCTCCTCCAGAACTGGGGAGGGTTTTTCATGTTTTTTGTGTTTTTTGAACTGCCCAGTGCAAACAATATCCTATAGCTTTGGAAAACAAGTGATGGTCTCCCATTTTGCCAGATTTCCCTAACAGATTGCAAGTATCCTGCTCAACCCATTTCAGCAACAGGTTCTTATAATTTTCTAAGTTCTCAGTAGTACTGGGTACCTACAGAATACTCTTGAAATTTTAACAAAGGTATGATCCAGATTCTGCCTTTAAACACCTTACTGGGTTTGTTCATTGTTTCTGGGTTATTATTTTTTATTATTATTATTTTCCAGGTAGCAAGTTCTGATCAATAACAGCAAAATAATAGTAAAAGAACCAGATATCACCCTACCCAGCACTAAAACTGTATTCATTTTCTATCAAAAATTCCCACTTTAATTTCCTATGTTTTGCAAAATTGGTTTGCCCTGGAAAATATTAATGTCTCAGAAGAAAAAACAGAATTTCATTCTCATTTCCTCTGTTAGTTTGTTTTACAGGCATTATAAAATCCCTTTTGTTCTGCTTCTATTTCCAATCCCTGTTGAATATTGACACTATCCTTTTTTAAAGATGAAGTAGTTGCTTACTTACAAATACATTAGAAATATATGTACAATATATAAGTTGAAAGAAATTATTTCTTCCTAATTAATGCTTTTAATTCATTATTTTGCATTTTTTTGGCCACTGGTCCTGTTTACATTGCCCCCTTTAGCTATGAGTACGTCCATGGGTGCAGCACTGGTTATTATACAACTGCAAATGTATTTTACCCAAGTGATTTGCTATTTTACCCCAATCCTCTGCTTGCCACTAAGGTACTCCCAGCACTCAGCATTCTCCTCATGGCTCTGCCTATTTCCCTGAATCAGATCATCAGCCAGGCTGGGGACTCCACTTTCTAAGTGAGTGAGCAGTGCCCATGGAAGGGCTTCCTGAGGTGGGAAGACCAGACACAGAGAGAGACTAGTCAGGCATGATTTTAAAACAGCCTAAATATTTGCCCCTTTTATTCTCAAGGTTTGTGGAAATTTTATGTCCAATCAATTGTCTTTTGCTAAACAAAATATTGTAAAAAAAAAAAAGGGATGATAATTTTACTGCTGCCTAGAGATGTCTCTAATAAAATGCCTTCTGTTTTATCACTCCTTTTAAAATTCATTTGGTAGCATGAAGGTTTAATGTCCCATATAGACACAAGTGCCTAATCCCAATGCTTTAGTGAAGGCTAAAGGTTGTTTGTGTTTATACATAAAATCACAGGTGTTCAGAGAGATATTAAGTTAAAAAGGCCTCATTATTTCCAAAAGAACTTTTAACTGTTCTGTCATCAGGGGTAGTAAGCACAGATTCACTAAAGGTAAATCATGTTTGACCAACCTGATTGCCTTCTATGATGAAAAAACCTACTTGGATGGATGAGGAGAGAGCAGCAGATATTGTCTGCCTTGACTTCAGCAAGGCTTTCAACATTGTCTCTCACAACATCCCCACAGGCAAACTCAGGAAGTGTGGACTGAATGAGTGGATACGCCAGTGGGTGAGGAGATCCCAGAGGGTGTAATCAGTGACAGAGGGTCTAACTGGAGGCCTTGTGGTATCTCACAAGGTTCAATCTAGGCCCAGCAGTGTTTCACTTACTCATCAATGACTTGGATGAAGTGGCAGATGACTCCTCAGCAAGTTCATGAAGGACACAAAGTTGGGAGGAATGGCTGATACTCCAGAGTTCTGTGCAGCCCTTCAGAAGAACCCTGACAAGCTGGAGTGATGGGCATAGAAGAATGTTCTGAAATTCAACAAAGGAAAATGCAGGGTCCTGCACCTAGGGAGGAATATCCTGCTGCAGCAGCACAGGCTGGGGATTGACCTGCTGGGAAGAAGATCTGCAGAAAAGGACCTGGTGGTCCCAATGGACAATAAGCTGTCCATGAGCCAGCATTGTATCCTCAGTTGGCCAAGAAGACCAGTGGTATCCTGAGGTGTATTGGGATGGGCATTGCCAGCAGGTCAAGGGAGGTGATTCTGCCCCTCTACTCAGCACTGGTGAGGCCACATCTGGAGTGTTGTGTCCAGTTCTGGGCTCCTCAGGACAAGAGAGACATGGAGCTCCTGAAGTGGATCCAGTGGAGGGCAATGAAGATTAGGAAGGGACTGGAGCATCTCTCTTACAAGGACAGGCCGAGGGAGCTGGGCTTGTTCAGGCTCAAGAAAAGACAACTGAGAGGGGACTTCATCAATGTCTGTATGTATCTGAAGAGAAGGTGCCAAGAAGATGGATCCAGACTCTTCTCGATGGTGTTGAGCAATAGGACAAGAGATAAATGGGAAAACCTGATGAACAGGAAGTTCCACCTGAACATGAGGAAGAAATTCTTTATTGTGCAGTGACAGATTGTCCAAAGAGACTGCAGAGTCTCCTGCACTGGGTATATTCCAGAACTGTCTGGACACAAACCAGTGCCATGTGCTCTAGGATGACCCTGCTTGAGCCAGGAAGTTAGACCTGATGAGCCATCGTGGTGCCATCCAGCCTCACCCTGATTCCTCTTCTCCTTTTGCTGTTAATCCATGCACAGTGATCACAAACTACCAGAACAGGTATTTTACACAAGCAAATACATCCTGACAATGTTTCCTGAGACACACAATTCTAAAAAACAGAGATAACAGAACCCTCAAGAAATTTTCATTAAAAAATCAAAACCTGTGATTCACCACCACTGAGACTAATACAGGTGAAGCAGACAGAGAAGGATGGAAAATATTTTTCATATGGCTCCACTGTTATTCTTCATTAACCAAAGGATAAACAGCACAGATATGGAGAGAGAAAAGCAGTTTAGAAAATAGTCATCCACATATTAAGTTCAAATTCATACATTTACAATGAGAAAGACTGGTTGTAATGGCAGTAATTTTTATGTATTTTTTCTGCAATAATATCAAGGTTGCTACAAAGGTTTTCAACTCTTATCAGCTAGACAAAAATGTCTCTACTGGCAACACCTCCTCCTCTAACCCCTAGTTTTATCTTTACTTACAAAAGTAAGAATTTCAGGATGCAAAAGTAATTGAAAAAAATTAAGAAACTGAAAAGGCACAAAATATTTGTTTACTTGTTTTGTTTTCTGAAATCTTTCATCCTCTTAAAATCCAACAATTATTTATTTCATAATATTCCAACATATGGCTACAACCTCCATTTCAGGAAGTCCTTCAAACATGAATTATTAGTCTGGGCACATCTTTTCTGATTCTCTTAAGTATCTGTTGCTGTCTGCCCACTGCCAGACGTGTGAAATTTGCTGCATGTCCTTGTAGTGTGATCCATTACAGACTTTGTTATGAACTCAGCACCCAGAGATTTCAGCAATGACCTTGCTGTTTTACTTCCCCAATTCCTTCTGTCCCTCTCCCTCTCAAGATACACAGCACCTTCAGTTTTGCACCAGGTTTCAGGAGTACTAGAGGGTGTTTTTCTCTCCCTGGCTCAGTGCTATTTGCGTAAAGACCACGTGAGAAGTACCATCTCTACAGGAAGGAAAATATATTTAACAAGACCTGGCAATGAGTTAAGACAGAGTCTTGCTTTAAAATTTTTATAATGCTTTTCAAAAAACTGTATAAACTTCTATATGATATGTGTGCATTCTTTCATTGACACAAATATTAATACCTGTACAAATAAAAACACATTGTGGGGAAATTAATTGGAAAATTTGACATTTTAGTTGGTAAATATTGTGACTACACTCGACATTATGTTTTTGATTTATATTTTTATTTCATAAAACCTGAAGGGAGTATTTTTTAGTATTTTGTATTAATTATTTTCATTTCAACTCTAGGAAGTCTGTGTTTTGCATATTTAAATTGTCGCAGTCCTTAAGAATGCCTTTAGCTACTGTTATGTTGCCATAACACAATTTAACTTCTATGACATTTTCAAAAAGAATCTCTGAAATTTAGGAAGCAAAAAGGCATACATTCATTTGAACTGAAGATTGGAATAAAAATAATCCTGTCAAAGTACTTTGTTGCAAAAATTGCATTGCTTCTTATTTATTATATTAATTCACAGTCATTTTGAAGCAGCAAAAAGATAAAAACTCTGAATCAAAACAAGGCACTCCCCCCCTTCCCCCCCCAAAAAAAAGATTGCTGTAGTTTATTATGAGTCAGATCAGGTCACTCTGGGATATTTAGATAAGGATTTAATCAGAAACATACACACATATTAAAAAGAAAATACATCAGAAATACTCCTCCTAGAAAATGGAGCCTGTTAAATTTATCCTAAAACAGTAACTGTTCACCTTTTTGTGTACATTAATATTTCTTATATATTTTTAGAACCTCACACTGATTTCTTTAACAAGGGAAATAAAACAGACACAGGCTGAGAATCTACATGAACAAGCAACTTTTTTCGGTAGACTTGGCACATCATAAAACTTCTAAAATACATTATTAATCTTAACAGAATCTCAGAATGGCCAAGATTAGAATTGACCTCTAGAGGTCATCTGGTCCAACCCCACTGCTCCTAATGCTGGTTGCCCAGGACCACGACGAATACCATGCCTCAGGAAAATTTCTACCCAACTTACTTTTGTAACTGGCATACAGAAAGCATGGCCTATTAAGAACTGAGTTTAAAATCTTAGGGAAAAGGCATTATCTTAGTAGGATGGATTCCATGGACCACATATATACACATGCAGTCGTAGAGAAAAGATACTTTGATTTTACTTTTTAAAAAACGGTCAAGAAGCTAACATGTAGAAAAGTATTACATTCAAAGAATGCTATTTAACTTGTCCTTACCCTCCCCGTATTGAAGAAACACCAGGTTTGTATTTGTCTCAACACTCACAGCTGTGCTTGATCATGGCACGAGCAATTTTTATGATTACATATTTTGCCAATAAGACCTTGTGTCATTCATTGAACTCAGTGGACAAAGAGGGAGAATTAAAGTTAAAAGCACAATCAAAAACCAAATATATCTTAGTTGTCAAGTCCTTATTTTTACAAGCAAAATAATATTCCCTAGCAGAGTTTTCATAGATAGAATAGACTTGCATAATCTAAGGAGAATTACAGATTAGGGTGCCCGACACTTCAAATTTTACTCTGTCTACTGTCTGTAGCTATTTAATCTTGAACAGAGCTTGAACTGAATATTTGTAGAGTATGGTCTTGCAGGATGTCGTTCAGCACTTTTTGCTTGATTTCTCATACTCCAATGAGTTCCTTCTCCCATCAGTATCAAGAAGATTTACACTCGGATAACTGTCATATGTCCTAATCACATTTTCCCACTAGCATGACCTTTTAACATATTGTCTGATCAGGTATACTGAAGTTGAAATGGCTTGACCACAGTACGTATGCAACTAAGAACTGCAGGGGAAGGCGAGATTAGGAAAAAATATATGCATGCAGTCACACAAAGCCAAGAGAAAATCATATTACATTGTTTTAGAAGCATATTTGCCTCCAGAAAAGAAAATTGAAATAATTTCCTAAAAATAATACATAGCATTTAAAATACTAATGAGGTTATAATGTATATGTGATCTATTCAAAAGATTTGAAGTCTCAGTTTGAGTTTGCACAAGCTACTCCATATTGTGGCTTGAATTTAAGATGCCCTTAAGCTGCAGTACCTAGAGCAGACAAAATGGCCTGATGGGTTCATGAAAGCCAAGCCAAAACACACCTGTAACCTTGTAGGTTTGGGAGCTGCCATTTCAGTCTTTTACGGACACTTTAACTCAGGCACTCAAGGCCACACAGCATCCCAAAATGTGAGCTTAGTCCCTGGCTGGTCTGAGCTGCAGAGATCCGCAGCTCTTCCAATGCTCAGAGTCCTGACTACCACAGCTGACTTGTTTCTGCTGGCTCCTTAGCTAGGAGTTATCCCAAGCTTGTTGTTCTTAGCGTCAATGAGAACAAAGGGCAAAGAGGGCTCTTCTCTGGGATTTCAGCTGTTTATTGTAATTCCAGGGTCCAGGGGAAGTGAGGAAAGGAACCACCTTGGTGGCTGGAGAATCCCAAGAGAAAGAGGAAGTGGGAGCTCTGCAGGGGTCTTTTAAAGGGAGTGGAACACAGGGAGCACCCAATGGGAAGTCTCATAGTTCAAAATGACCAGTGGGGAACAGGAGAAGAAAGAGCCCTCCCGAACCTGGCCATATACCTTGGGGTAGGCAATACAGGTAACACAAGGCAAATATGGGAATTCACCATAGTCCAGGGAGAGAATTCAGATCCTGGAGGGAGAGGGCTCAGATGACAGTGCCCTGAGATTTCTCCCACCAGTCTTGACGCTCACAGGTAGAGGTTTCTGCCATACACACTGCTACACTCTTTATTGCTTTTCTCATATACATAGGAGGCAACAGTGTTTTAATAGAAAGCCCCTTTAAAACTTGTCAGAGTATGCCTGCAATCTTCATTTTGCAGAAATAAGGTGCATGAGAAAGTAGCACTTATTTGCAGTATAGGTAAATAGTCAATTGTAAATACTAGATGCTGTGACCCAAATAAACAGGTGGTTTTGAAAAGTTTTGCCATCTGGAGACATGAATTCCTGCATTACAATGGTGACTACCAATGACTAGTCTCAAAGCATAAAACTCCCCGACCAAAAAATTTCAACAAGTCTCCCAAATCTACCTAAGGTTACCATTTAATTATATATCCATGAAAGGTCCCAGAAAACCACTCCTTTGATTTGTGTGTCATACAGTCACAGACCTTTCCTGTGCAGACAGTTCTTTGACATTAACTAGCTCCTAAGTGTTGAGCTACCTAGCGTTCCAAGTACTAATTATTTTGCACAGAAGGATTGACTCCCAGTTCCTTATAATCAAGGAATGCTAAAAACTCATCTTTTGAGCTCTGTAAGACCAGACACAAGTACAAATCAGTCTTCCAATTTTTAGTAAAACACATTATTTGTCTGAATTTCACATCTCAGTGTTTTCAGTATTTATCAATAGACAAGAGCCTGAAGTATTTGAAAAGATGTTCTGTGGGGCATCAGACATCCTCAAAGTTTAGAAAGCATTTTTCCTCAGGTTATTTTGACTTCGTATACGCTTTTTTTCTACAGTTCAGGAGTTTTAAAACATTAAAGTCTTTGAGAATGAATGGGTTGGTTCACTATTTTCCTTAGGCTCTGAAGCACGTCTGTCTCACCACACCTCACTGTAAAATTTTATGGATAGACAGATTGTTGTGGGGCAGAAATTCTCCTTTCCTTTTCCCTGGTAAATCCTTATATTGTTAATGATGTTCTGTGTGGCAGGCAGCCCCTTGGTTCCATTATGAGTGCTGCAATCCTATCGGATTTCAAACTAAAGATGATGAAATTATATGTGTTACAAAAAAAAAAAAAAATACTATAAACAAGAAATTTAAAAAATTAAAATCTAATTCTATAGTTCTGTGATTGCAACTCAGGTTCAACAGTTGTTGCATTTTGTTATAGATGGCTAAAATTGAAGGTTGACTTTTGTATATTTAAATTGTTAATCAGGTTAATGAGTTAATAAGTTAATTACTGTTGTTAATAAGTTAAGAGTTTGTTATAATGTTATTCCATTATAATTGTTAGTTGTTGGTGTTGTTATCTTAGAATTTTCAGTTAATTATGTGATTTTTACATATCTTTTACAGGTTTTAATAAAAATGAATGGGTTTAATAGGAAAAAGATGGCTGCCGGAAACCAGAGGCAACCTTCCAGAAATTTCCCTGCTCCGTGTCAATCACGGCATCAGTCAAGGCAAGAACACACCTAATCATATAACTAGGCATGCTCCATGAAGTGAAGTTAAGACAGACTGTCCTGGAGGGGAGGATTAAGGGCTGGGCCAGGGCCACCGAAAACAGTGATTGGAAAAATGTATCCAAGCCTTTGATTGACACTGGAAGAGGATAAAAGGAGCTGCACAGCCCCTGGAGGGTGTGCCACTGGCCAAACAGCCAAGCACCCAGCGCCGTCTTGGTCTTGTGGGTGTCCCCTATTGTTGACTCTACTTTTTATTAATAAACAGTTAAATTTTTATAAAGTGAGGCGTCAGTTCTCACACATTTATTCAGCCAAAATAAACCTACCTAACTAGTGATTTGAAATTTTACAACTGCTATTGGAGAGATCGTTTTAGTATTCTTCTCTTATACCTATTTAAGTAGATAATTTTAAACTGGGGAAAAAATCAAGTTCAGTATGAAATGACTTTTCTAGATGGGCTCTGGAAAGTTGTACACCACACAAAAGATTTTAATTGACCTGTGGATGAAATAGCCTTCCCCTATTTAAAACACTTCCTTTACTAAACGTATCACAGAACTCAATACTATAGGTTTTCAGTCAAAAACAGGTAAAATTGAAGAGCTTCATTAAAATATATTTGCTTTTCACAGCTTTAGCTAAAAATTATCTTTTTTAATTTTCTACAGTTATTATTGTACTGCATTGTAAATTTCTTTGAGGCTTCTTGAATCTAAGGTTAATTTGAATCATTTCAGTTTTACCCCTGTTATAGGTCTGTCTCGGTTTTGAAAGACAGGTGTCTGCTAAGAGAGGTTGAACCCTCCCTTAGGACAGAGAATGTGATTTTCCCCTCCCTCCGAATTATTTAATTTTGAAATCAAGGGCTCAGGCAAAGATATGGGAAAAGGAATTACAGCTCTTTACTAGTATTTATAAACAAGCAATAACAATAATAACAACCATAAATAGAACCAGAAACCAATAGCAGATGACTTTCCCGTGCGGTGTAATCACGGTCAAAAAAAACAGCAGGGGGCGCTGTTGAGCTCCCGGTCGGGCAGGGCGGTTGCGATGGCTCCCGAGCGGCTGCAGGTGGCGCTGTGGCGCAGGGTCAGGTCAGCCTCAGGCAGCTGGTAATGGCGGACAGGCTGGAGAGCAGCCAGGCAGCTCAGAGCGGCAAAAACAGGGTGGCAGGGGCAGGAGCCGGCCCCTCTCTCTCTTTCCTGGCTAGCCAGCCAGGAGAAGAAAAACAGGGCACAGTTGGATCTCCTCCGGTCGCAGCCAAAAGCAAAGAGCAGCCTCTCTTTCCCCGTGTCCGACGAGAGTGAGTGTCCGTTCCAACAGCCGGCTCTTCCCTTACCCGCCCCCGCCCAAGCACACCTTTTGTCTCTCACAAAAGAGCTGATAACCCTAATTATCTGCCTATTTGTTACTTAGTAACAGTGATGGAGAAAAAATTCCAAGACATTCCCCAACCTCTGACAAGGTCACAAAGAATTTCTCATGGAAATTTTAAACAAAGTACCTGTGCTTTTTTGTGTCCTAACAGTTTGTATTTTGAAAGAGTCATTTCCCCCTTAAATTATCTGATGATAGATAAGCAAGGTACAAAACAATTAGCATGTTTAATTAATAAGACATGAGTCTCGATCAGACTTTATGTTTTATGAGAAGCAAAATAATTCAGATGCAAATTCAGAAGCAAAATAATTTCAGTGACAGATAAAGCACAGTCTTACAAAGGTATGTTAAAATTAGTATTTAAGGTAGCAATTGATAAACTGTTTAGGTAAGAAATTTAGACAGGAAAATATTTAATAAAGATGTATCAAATTGCTGTATAACTTTCCTGCAAAAGTGCAGGAAATATTTCCACCCAGGCTGATTCACACAAATTTGTCCGAAAATGGAACGTCCAAGTGTTGTCTTTGTCTGCATTATAAACATTGAAAAAAAAGAAGTCGGAAGCCTCACTTTCTAATTCAAATCTGTGGACCCAGTTTATCCAATACTCTAGAGAGAACTCTTCAGGTTATCTGTGGCATTAAAAAATTAGCAGATTCTGTGAGCACATTGCTTCCAAACGTGAATGCAATCTGACCTGTGATCAGCCTGGAGGTGCTGCAAAACATGGCCAGCATTTAACAAGCATTTCCCAGAGGAAGCACAAGGTTGTTGAGAGTCTGAAGTATTTCATTTAGATTCTGCAAACGTACAAAACTCCCCAACCATAGGTACTATCTACACAATCTGCTTATGTGATTAATTGTGAGATTACCAGGTATTTTTAGGGAGGCACAAGCATTTATTACTGGGTATTTCAGAACTGCTCATGTCTAGTTTGTTCTTCAGATTTTTCTCTTTGATCTTCATTTTGTCTTTGTAGTTTCTTTCTGAACTGTAGCCCATGCTCCAGTAAAACCTGTTGTGTTCAAGCATGATCTGCTATTTTAGCAAATATTATTGTCTCTAACGAATTCTTGTCCTCTTCACTATCTCTCCAATCCTTAGAAGGCACACAAGTCACCAGCTCTTTTAATTAGATTTTTTAAAAAAAAAAAAAAAAAGAAAGAAAGAAAAAAACCAACAAATTAAAGTCACCACAAAACAGCGTGCAGCTTTTTTTTCTAAATTTTTTACTTTGCACTTCTCTACTGTTTTTTATTCGTTGTGCTGGTCTGTCCCTTAGAAGTCCACTGCACATCACTGCTGAAAGAGGCACAGCCAGCTCTTCTAGGCACTATCAGCTGAAGACGTGCATATATATGTTCACTTCATCTAGAGGTGCCCATCCTTTGATATTCAAAAGGGCTGAAGATATGACTACACCACTTTATGTATGGTTTTTTAACTGACTAGAGGATGTTCTTCAGATTTTTTTGGCCTAGCTGTTGCTGCTTTTTGCTGTTTATCATCATCCTTTACAATACACTCTACACTGCAAAATAAATGCACATAGAATATGTTAGAGAAATTCTCACAACGCAAAAGGAGAGGATGAAAGAATGCATTTATAATTTCGAAAACTATACTTATAAAGAAACTAGTACCAGAGGAAATATGGTTTCTGGTGGCACTGTTAGCCTGTGGCATTCCTACAAAACCTTGAGCAACTCCAGTTTGTCTCCTGAAGCCATCTCTATTGGCACTGTACTGTCTCTTCAAGGCATGGGTGGGTATAGGGATAATGCTATGAAATACGTTACACAAAATCAGATTTTATTAGGACATAAAGCAGTCCAAGCAGTATTCCCAGAAAATTTTGTGGTTTTGAGATGTGTCATAGTGTCTTTGCAAGATGAGAGAGGAACTTCTACTGCTCACTTCTCTTCCTGGAAAACAAGCAAAATGGAGAGATTAGATGCTCTACTTTTAAGGGAACGTATAACAGAACAATAAATGAACCTCCAGTTTCCAAATCATAGTTTTATGCTTTATAATCAAATAATTGTCTCTTTTTTCAATGCTTCTTCAAAGTCTATTTACATAAAGCGTATTTGCTATGCTAATCAAGCCATACCCCCATTTACCAGAAAGTACTGCAATGCCCAAGGCAGCTGTAAAGACACTGTCAGACTGTATATTTCAATTACTCCTAAGGGTGGCAATAACAGCAAATGACATAACAAGAGATTATTGTACTTCTTGATATTTTATCTATCTGTGTATCCAAGAGATAGATATGTCAATTAAACCTCAGTACTTTCTCTCTATCTATGAATATTTCAGCATAACTCACTGTAAACAAATATTTTAGATGTTGTATCACTAAAGCTGAAGTACCTTATATTATTGTAGACACAACACTAAGCTTCGTGAAAAGCACATTTGATATCAAAACCCATATATCTGTGTTTTATACTCTACAAAAACAAAATATTTACACTTAAACTCTATCCAGCTTTTTACTCAGCTATTTATTTCCTGCAACGTGTGATGCTTTGCCCTATAGATATTGTGTGTATAGGCTATGGTCTTATTTTTCCTTTTATTTTCAGTTGGTTAAATCTAAGATCTAAGACCTAAGGAAGAAGGATCTTTGAACATACATACACCTATTTTGCAGAGATGCTTGTTTTGAAAGATATGATCCATAAACAGTAAGAAATATATTTTGCTAAATTACTGTTCTTGGATAGCTCACCTACTGAGCACTGAAAAAGGCAAGGTGTAAATTAATATAGATCAAGGGAATGCACTGAATTAATTGAATTTTCAATTTTCACAGGAGACTGGGGAAAAAAATGGGGAAGATATGTTCCAAAGTTAAAAAAGTAGTAAAAAAATTATAAATCTCCTGTTGTAGAGAGTATTTGTGGAGATCACACTAAGTATTTTGTTCTGCTCCCAAAAACTGTGCTGAGTCCCCAGCACACAACTCTGGCATTTCAGATAATCCTCTCTGCTCTCTCCAACAGGTCTAAAAGGGTTGCCCCTTACTTTCATCCCACAAGAAAGAGGAACACAACTGATATATTCACATACAAGTGTGTTTTGTTAATACAATTAATTAATTCATATATTAATATAAATAATTAATACATTTGCTAGTAAACTTTTATAATGCCATATGAGCTCTAGGTTTCCATATGCCTGAACAACTATAGGTTATCATGCCAAATGTAAACTCATTGATACCTATTTTCTGTACACATTTATTATAGTACATGCCTAGCAGAAAAAAATTAATCAGCATTTGATATTAAGGAGTTTTATTTTATGTTGAAATGCTTTTTCTAGTTAGATAGTGGCTATACAATCTTTTGAAATACCAAGGATATGTCTATATATATGTACTCTAAAATCAGTTTTAAGGTCAATGGAAAAGCTAGTAAAATTTCAGTTTTACCTTCTCATCCTTGGGTTTAGTTATGTGCTAGTTATCCTCAATGCAGTTGTTCCAGAATTACCTTTGCCACAGTAGAGTACATGACACTGACCTTTCCTACTCAGCTGGAGGAGCTGGCTCAGCTGGACAAAACGTCAGTACTGGCTTTGTACATGTTTATTATAAAAACCTGTACAAATATGTGCTACCTCTAAAGAAGACCAAACTTCTGCACGGATATAAGGCAGGAATTCAGCAAGAGTTGGCTTATGTTCTGGCAGACTGGAAGTTTCCAAAATATTGGCATGTGTCCTTACAAATATGATTATTGAAGTTAATGATGCCAAAGAAGTTCACAGAGTAGGTGGCAGAGGTCACATAAATTTGGGGACATTAAAAAGAGTTATTATTTTAGCATACCACTTTTGCCTTGCAGGGCTCTAGGGAATAGGATAATTCCACAGGCACCAAGAAACAGGTCTTCAGTTAAACATTTTATCATAAGTGAGAAATAAGGACACTATTCCAGAATGACAGAGGACAGCAGTATGTGTGTCACGTCTAAATCAGAAATGGTCTGTGAGAATCTGAATTGAGAACTTAAGCCTGTGTTAGATAAGTTTAGCAGCTGGAATAACATGATGAAACTGTAGGACATGGAGAGGTTGTACCCACACTTAGTGTCTACTGGACACTGAGAAGACAGCTTTGAATTTACCCCGGCAATTTCCTACTTGAAAAGGCCAATGAGATGAAGGGCCATGTCAGGAATGGTATCAAAGCTTAATAGCAGGACCTTAATGGCACAAAATGTACTATTAAGCAGAGTTGCAGTGAACAGTTTCATACAGGAGTGTTCAGAGTTTCTAATTTGCAAAAGCTCTTCAAGCTGTATGAATTCTAAGCTGATCACTACCCATTATCCTATTCATTAAGCCTGCAATTCAAGTCCTAAATATAATCTGTTAAGTCTTAGGTGCAATATAGGTCTATATTCTCATTGCAATTAGACAGCAGTGGGAAAGTTGCAAACTGGGGACTGTTTATTATTTATTAATTCAGAGTTAGAAAATCTCTTTATAGCCCAGTGACAGAAGGAAAATCAAGTATTTTGTTTGGTACCCTTATTTGTTAAGGGAGTGGTATGAAACAAAGAGGGAGTAAGAGCCTGCTGGTCAACAAGTGACAGACATTTTATAAAAGTAGCTGCAAGAATGGCACAAATACAAAACAGAAGCGTAGAGGTATATACCTCAGCAATAGCACTCCATTTTGAAACTTCCAAGTGGCTTTAGGTGCAAAAATAAGGTCTGGTGTTGTGGGCACTGTCAAATTGTCAGCCTAGAGCTCAAAACATGAGTTCTTTGTGAATTAACAATGTCACTTTCTTTCCAAGAGAGGTGTGGGTGGACTTTCAATGACTTGGCAAGTGAGAACAGTCAGTTGCATGGAGTGCAACATTTGATCTATTTCTAAAATTTTAAAAATACTCCTTTTTCCATGGACATTGCACAATTTCTAAGTAGGTCTTTTCCTCAAAGGAGCAGCAAGATCAGAACAAGGAGAGCAAAAACCCCTCTAAAAATTCTACAGTCTTGGTTATGCATTTGGGCACAATGTGAATAAATTTAATGTAGAAATATCATTTTGAAAGATAAATATAAATTTATGCCACTTTTAAAGACAGAATCAATTTTGGAACACTGTTTGTAGGAGGACATTCTCTTCTCTACTATTTTTATGCAAGTCCTTCTATGTGATTGACCTCAGTCTATATTTTATAAGATCACTAAACCTTCAAAACTGTAATAAATGCTAACTATGAGAATTCTTGTAAGACTTACTTAAATATACTTGTTCTACTTTTAAACAAAGGATTGAAAACCAATTATAGTATACATTTTCTTAGTTCTAAAAGAAATCTAACATCAGCTCAGGCAGATATCTTTCTGTCGGTATGGTTTATTCTAAATCTACAATAACTGTCAAATTTAAAATTTGATGCTGCACTTTCTCCCATGTTTCTATTTTATAATAAAAGCAGTAGTCAAAACATCAGCTGATTTTCAGTGAAGACCCTGATGACAGAGCAGGACCATATTTGGTTGCACTTGATAACTCTGGTCAGATAGGTTTACCCAAGGGATTTTGAGCTAACAGCAGCATTGGATAAATTCAAATTATAACTAGCTTCTGCTATAAACAACAGAAAGAAGCAGATCAAATTAAGAAGTAACCACTAAAGAAATTAGGAACAGTTAGTGAATTAAATGTCAAGATTAAATTAAATTAGACGAATCTGAAGGAAATCTAAAGCAAAATTCAACTTCAACTCTGGAAACTGAAGAGAAATTATAAAGGGCTAGAAAAAACAAACAAGAAAACTAGTAAATACTGCCTTAATTATGGTGTTTAGATCAGCCTCTCTATAAGTCTCAAAGTGCAGATTCAGACCTTGATATTTCACTGATTGCAGCGTATAATGCAGTCCAATAGACGGATTTCTGGAAGAGGGTGAACAGTAGGACTCCTGCAGCACCACCTTATACTGACTTTACACCTGGTCTATTTGCCTACAAGTGATAGTAATCTAGTAAATGGCCTCTGCTAAGGTCATATCTTATACAAGTGAAGAGACAAGTTTGTCCTTCACCAAGGATTCATCACAGTCATGGAGCAACATGATCAGTCCAAAGTAGTTGTGAGTTTATCTTACTGACTTGTCTTTTCTTATTTCTTGTCTGTAATTGAGACAATAACAGCAATAATTAAACTGGGTATGATAGCTATTTTGTGGGCTGGCAGAAGACAGAAAACTGGAGACACGCTTACGAGAGAAGCTTAAAACAATATACCTTTATTCACGTGAATCCATAACAAGCCAGGAAGGGGGATTGGGCGGCACCCTGCTGTGCTGGCAAACTAAGGATCTGAGATGGTATCAAATGTCTCCGTTAATGTCCAAGAGGTCCCCCCTGCCCGTACTGTGTGTTCTCATATTTACAGTAAGTTTTATGATTCCATATAGTTGACAGAAATCTCCCAGTTAGAGCAGGGGTGCACTTACGTGTAAGATGGTTATCGGATTGTCTACAACTTTCGTGTTTCAACCATCATAGGGGATGGAATGTGCCTTACTCGATGACAATAAAGGATAACATGGGGGTAACAGGCTCTTGTTATGACTAGGATAACTAGAATGGACTAGGGTATGGATCTTCTATTATCTAGAAGTTCTATAAACATTAGCAGTGGAAAGTTACAGGGTTTCTACAGAGGGAATTAGAAAAGCAAAATGAAAAAGCAAAATCTTTTTTGGCATCCGGTACGTCAGAAAACCTCAGGTTTGATAATAATACATTCATGTGAGACCTACCACTTTGAAAACTTTTTTTTTTTTTTTAATCAGTATCTAAATGTCCTTGCTGTAAATAAAAGCCCAATACCTTTTAAAGTTTCTGTTGGTTTGGAAGTGACAGTCGGGTTCCTCACAGGGTTTCCTGCAGCATTCTTTGAAGCAGGCTTTGCTGTCACCCCTTGTCATTATGATATCATGCACTGGCTGACGGATGATAGTTTGCCTCCAGCCAGGACCAGAATTGTTGCCCTGCTTTTTGCAGTTCTGGATGTTGTCATTCTTCTGTAGCTAGTTTCTCACACTTTTCTCTGTAAACATGGCCATGTTATTGTAACTGTATCTTATCATTTACATTCCTTTCTCCTGGACACAGAACTTTGATGGACATTTCCTTTGACCACTGTGATTGAGGGAGGAAGAACTGATTTCCTCCAATGAATACTGATTTCTAAATGTATTTAAAAAATAAAGAAGGCGGGTCTTGCCCCCCTTCCTTCCTTCTCTCTCCTCCCGGTAACAGGTGTCTCCGTCTCTTCTTTTGTGTCGTTACTGCGACACAGAATTACCAATGTGTTGAGTACACTCTCAGTAGTGAACTAAATATATTTTAAACTAAGCTGAACTTCATTCTTACCAAGCCAAATCATGAGCTAAGAAAGTGATCCCTTGTCATACACTGATCCCCCAATAAGACTGGTAGAAATTTTGAATATTCAAGTCTCACTTTGCAGCTGTCTTACAGTGACAATTACATCCTCTCAAACATTTTGCTAGCTCAGTCAAGCCTTCTACTTCATGTGTTTCACTAGAAGATTGTGAAGCATCTGAAATGAAAAAGCATTTACATAATACATGCACAAACTTCCCTTCAGTCAGAGCACTTCTCTTCTACTGAATGTGCCCCACGGATCACAGATAATTTTAGGTTCTTTCTTGCACACCTCTCTGACTCTTTTAATATAGGCACACAAAAACATTATGAAAATAAAAAAGATTCCTCTCCCATTTGATGACATCTCATAAATTAGGGCAAGGAATCAAAAGCACATACTATTATGAAATATGGTCCAATAGAACACATATATATATCTTACCATGGGTTTGGTATGTTCATTGTAATGGCTGATCAAAAAATACTCCTCTCTCTTGTACCCTTTTATTATTTATAAATAAGTTTATCATATTCTTAAATAAATTTTCTTATATCATACTTTTTGAAATAGGGTGGTTTTACTAGTATTCCATCTCAGAGGCTATGAAGATCACCTGAAAACACAATTTGTGTGTTGCATCTTATTATTCAGATTTTTGCCTTTGCCATTACAGATAGATCATAGAAATTGAAGTATGTTAAGAATATTAAATTGATTTTCATAAGATGGACTTGTCAAGTTTAAATTCTTCTCTACTGTGATTACACTATCCTAACTGCACACAACAGCTCATGGTGAGTTTTTTTTTGTATTTTCTCTTTCAGAAATTGCAGCCTAAGTTCAGGTAATTTACTTCACTGTCTTATGTAAACAGATTACCTTTGTAACAGTATCAGAAAATCACATCAGAAAGAGCAAAAATTTGAATACACACCATGCTCTGCTGCATACGACTTCCTTTTTCCCCTCTAATTCTTCAGCTAAGCAACATATATACTGTTAGAAAGGTACAATTTGGAAGCAGATATTCTCTGTGCTTTTATATGGGTTATATTTCCAATGGAGAAAAGAGGATAAAACTACAATTGAAAGTGTTTGCAAAAAAGCATCTTTAAAATAATTAACATTCAAATGAAACTATGTTTGCAAAATTTATTCTTTACATGCATTTTCACTCCCTCCTGCCATTCTATGGTTCATTGATAGACCTTCAAAATTGCCAGTTGCCCTTCAAATAATTTATAGATGCCGTGATAAGACCCATGCATACCTTCAGAGCTATTTTAATTCTCCGCGTAGTACCTTTACTATACATCACATCTGCTGTTACACATTTTTAAAAAAAAATCTTAATTAAAATTTTGCTTGTCTAAGTCCTTTTTAAACAGATTTAAATAAAAAAGAACGTCCTGTACATGTATATATATATATATATATATATATATATATATATGTTTCATCTTTGCAGGTACTATAATGGTTTGTTAAAGGGGAGTTTCCCTTCTATCCCTTCTAAATGAATTCACATTCATTTCTCAATACAATCATAATAAGACATCGTGGGTAGAGACTGGATAAGAAAGGGAATTAATGCATTTCCAGTCTTCAGGACCGCTTGCTAAGAGTCCTTCTACATTAATCTACAAACCTCTGACCTATGTTGTGATTTCTTCTTAAGATAAATTAGCACTTCAGTGAGTGGTGTAATTCCAGTGATAGTTTGCCTGCATGTACAAATAGCTCCCAGTTCATATACTTAAATCCAAAAGGTCACCACATTCAAAAGCTCCAACAACTTGTCATTTCAATGACATATTCATGGAAATGAGACAGAGACTAAAACATCCTATCCATGGTTGTCCCTACTCTTCTTGTAACTATCTAAGTATCAGGATTAAGAGTGATGGAGCCCTCCCCCTTCTTCCCTTGGCCAATGAAATTTTAATTATAAAATTCAAAAGTGGAAAGGAAAGATAATATATTTAAATGTCTGACTTGTTTATGTAAAGGAAAGGTGTGACAAATTTGAGAAGATGGATGCATTAGTCATTTACCCAGGGTCATGGGAGTGGTTGTCACCAAGTCTGTTGACTACCCTGGCCTGATGTTCTACAAAACATTGTTAAACTGGCATGATAAAACAGTCTGTAATCACAAGAGAGAAGAATATTTTCAGTTTTTTAATTGAGATGGCTATTCTCTGTCTGAATTTGTTTTATAATAATCTATCGAATTTCAGAAACTCAACTCTGATATTAACCTATCAATAAAAAAAAATTCAGCATGATCTTCTCTAGTCTCAATCTAATCTGAGAGCACACCAGAAAATATGAATCTCCTTTGAAATTCCATTCCTCTTCAGTCATTCTGGAGATGGAAGAACACAGGGACAAATGTTGCCAGACTCTTGTGGGACAGTTTTACGAATTCACTTCCTAAAGATGAAGTAAATACTTGTGGGTACACTGCTTCAGGAACATGTGCCCACAGCATAGGTAACTTACTGAGAATAAGTAGCTGTACACACAAATAATTTCAATCACAAAACTCCCCATAAACTTTTGGATACGCCTGAAGAAAGCTGTTAAACTAGCAAACTAGTTTAATTCCTGAACACTACAGTAATATATAGGGATTAAAAAAAATTTAATGGATTTTCTACCATTATGAATGCTAAATCCCCTTCTCCTGGAAAATTTAATATTTTTAAAATGGTTTTTTAATGACACAGGAAGAATGAACCAACTGATGGAACTGTTCTTTCAGAGTAAGGATAGACAGCAAGTTAGAGGAGCTATTTTAAAACCATACCTATTCCTCAGTAAAACCCGGCTCCTTGAGCAATGTTAGATGTAACAGAATCCCAGTCCTAGTTCTGACATTACAATATGTTTACTCTTAAGAAAAAAAAAGTGTGTGTTTAAACCCCCCAAGTATTTATACATTTTTTACCGTGTGGTGTTAAAACTTACTGAGGAACTTCAGGCCAAGAGAGCTGATTTTGAGAACCTCAATGACCCATCTATGCAAAAAGAATCAGTCTGAGCCCCTAGATTAGAACCTAACCTTGTGTCCTACCTCTGAAAGGTAGGAAGGATTCCAAAAATAGTATTAGAAACAGGAGATGCACTGAGACTCTTCCATATTTTCCATCTTCCCTCAAAGTTGTGGCAATCACACTGCAGGTACATTTTGAACCATCCTCCCTGCTGACACTTCTATTTATTCTCTTTTTTATAATCTTGACCCATATGAACTGGGAAATTACTTAACAGAAACCTTTCATTTCTGTACTGTATGAAAAAATGCTGCTTCCCCTTTTAAGCCTTCTACTTTTTGCCAACTCCAAGATCTTGTGCTATAAGCAGATAAATTAATAATTCCTTATAGATTTTCTTCACATAGTATAAAATTATGTAAACCTGTATTGTGATCCTTCTGCCTGTATTTCCTGTATGTCTCAGTCAATCCAGTTTTCCTGATGCGGAAAGTTTCCTCCATTTTTGACCATCCTTCTTAAAAACATCTGTACCTCACAGTTCTGCTTTTTTTTTTTTTTTTTTTTTTTGAGAAAAAAATGTCCTACATTTCATCCGGCATTTAGTCTGCAAAAGCATTACGAATTCACAGCATCATATTGATACCATGTTTTGTATTCTGTTCTTTCCAGATAATTCCCATGTGCTCTTTGGATGGCTGCTACATGCCGAGTTGATATCCTCAGACAACTACCCACAGTGACACCAAGGCCTCGTTGAATGCAATGAACAAAAGAAAGCACTGTGGACTCAACATTTACATATGCATGTATGTGTTGGAACCCTGAATTCTGAGAATTTCACTGTTTCTGCTTTAACAAGTTATGATCCCCAGAAATAAGCCTCATTTGATCTTAAACCCTGGAAAAGACTTCCCTTGTAGAGTGATAACTTTGAAATGAATGTTGTATAGTTAAGGTTATGTCACCAGGTGAATTAGGTAGAAGTGTAGACATTTTGGTTTATGAAATATTGTAATACTAGTGTCCAAAATGGAGGGTTTAGGTGTTGTTTTATAACTTCCTTTTTTACCTTTGCTACTTCCCCTTTCTTCTCCAAAAACTTGTGTTTTCTGCCATTGGTTCTAAAATTCCGCAATGCAGGATAAGAAAAACAGATTATTGGGTTTTTATTGAAAATATCCTATGCAACATCTCCCTAATTGGACAATCTGGGGTATAAATAATCTGGAGGAGAGGTGCTCGAGGCCATTTGCACCTTGTTATTAACGACAAAGCACTTTTCTGTGCCACCAAGTTATAGATAACACTTAATAAACATTTTGAGACTGAAGAAACTCTGAAGTATTTCTACTGTGTCTTATCTCAAGTGTCTGTTAAAAGAACTCACAAAGAGAAGATGTGCCGTGGCAGGGGCCGAAAGCTTTGGCCAGAATTGCAGCATGTATGCACATTTATGTATGTCCTTTTTTGATGTTTTGGAAAGAAGCAATAGCTGCCCACCAGTACCTCGCCTTTTAGACAAAAAAACCATGTTTGGCATATAATGTCTGCAAAAAAAAGAGTAATGATAGAGAATTTTAAAATAAAACATTTTGGTATTCTCTATATACAGACTATAATTACTCAATATATTGATTTGAATTAAATTGTGTTAAACAAACAAAAAAGGTATCCAGACTGAAAATAGCACAACTGGTAACATAGTGAAGCATTTCAAAGTATTATTATTACAGAAGAAACAGTGATATAAGGATGGAAAATGCGTAGTAAAGAGCAAGAGAGGATAGTAAACACTGGCTGCCTTTAAAATTAAAATTTCCTGAGATCCTGAGCTAATAAAAGAAAGCAGAAAAGAAATATCTGCACCAACAAACCCTTCCTATTCACAGACCATATTACAGTCACGTACAGCAGAGATTTTAGGCCACTGTTGAACAGTGTCTATTGATTTTGCACAGTTAATGAAAATTAAAAGAAAGAACTATTAAACCTTTCCATTCATTCCTTTTTGTTAGTGATGGTTCATCTCTTGCACTTTGCATTTAGTAGGTATGTGATACTGGCATTTTCTTTAATAAGAGTGCATATGAGATACAATCGTAGCTCCTGACAATGCATACTAATACACAGGCTTGTCAAGACTAACGTATATGGCCCTTCACACCAGAGAATAAAGTTTATGGTACAATATAAAAAATGTTGATTGAATATGCAGAACTGTGAGCACCATCTGGTTGCCTTGTTTGTGTAACCTCATGGGTTTGTCAGTACAGCTGCTAATTGCATTATGGTATTTTTATGATAGGCCACTTCTGCTTCAGAATTCATAAGGGTATATCCCAGTTTATATCTACTTAAGCTTCAGAATGACAATTGACTTAATTTTTCCTCTTTCTGCATTGTTTTTTGTAGTGTTCCAGGTTTTTGGGGTTTTTTTTTGGACAGTTAGTACCTGCTCAAAAACACTTTAACAATTTTTAATTAAAAATCTGTGGATAGCTTAATTAAAATATGTCATGCATGCCAGAAACACTACAAGCTTACAGTAAAAACAATTGTGAGCAGAGGCTGGGTTCTCATTCACACAAATATAAGTTAATCAAGTAAGCTGCAACCCTCCTTCACACACTATATAAACACAAAGAAGAGACTCATGCCATTTTCTTTTGTGAGTTTTTTCCTTATTCCTCCCCATTTTAGGCATACCATTGTTGATGTTTGTAGGATGTAAATTGGACTATGCGATTTTTTTTCAACATTCAAATGGCTAGATACAGATGTTTAACTCTACTCTTAAAACAGTAGACTATCATGCCAAAGAGGAAATAACAATTTGAACTGACCGTTATTTTTCCAACTGAACCATAGAAATGTATTGTTTTGAAATGACAGAAAGAATCCAACACTGCCATAAAGGAATCTCAGACACCAGATTAAAAGAACTACCCCCAAAAAATTAAAAAATTGCACTAGTAAAAAACCACTGACTGTCCTCCTGTGAACAGATTCACATAACTAGGAATGCATGTAGTGGTTTCCCAAAAGGTACACAGGCAATGAACTAAGCTGCAAGGAACAAATAGGAGAATAAGGACAAATTCAACCTCTGTTCACATGGTTAACAGGAAGCAGAGCCTCAGCAGTGCATTCTTTTTCATTATAAGCATAATTGAATATGCTATCTCTTTCCACTGTGTCTAAGTATGGAGCTAAAAAACAGCACTGCCTCTGCATACATAAAAGCTCCTGGGTGTATTAGTAGTTCCTCTAGATCAAGTGCTGCATATCAGTGCCCTTGAACTCTTTATTATGCTGAAAAATACATTGTCTGCATCAGGCAAGAATGATTTTTTAAAATTTGTTTTAAATTAATATTCATTTACTCCACCAGAGGTCTAAAAGAAACCAGGAGAAAATAATATTCACTTTCCTCTAAAATTTACTCATTTACAAATGAGTAATACATTGACCATTCTGAAGATGTTCTTCATTTTTATAAACACACGACTCTCTTTGGTCACCTTTGGAGTCATCCAGGAAAAATTGACACTTAATCAAACTAGATAACTCAACAGTTTTTTCCAGGAAACAATTGCTTTTATTTGCTACACATCATCTCTTGCTTTGAATGAGACTTCTCTGATGTACAGAAGCCCAGATCTGTCAAAGGGTCTGTGACACCTGCACATGTTCAGACCAACTTGCTCTCTTGTGCAATGAATGCCGCTGCTAAAGCAAATGCGAGAACCGAATGTGCTGGCAACTGAAAGAGTCAGTAAATTCAAACCATCCTGAGCCTGACCTACTGGGTTTTGATAACTGACTCTCTCATGTATCCAACAACTTGGGTTTGTGTAGGAGTGTCTGTTTTGAATAGAATATTTTTTTTTAACTATAAGGAATCATTAACCTTTTTGCTACATGGTCAAGGCACCATTACCACAGTTGTCTTTAGCTTCCAGGTTTGTATTTTTAATAAGTATACATGTGAAATAAATTTTTGAGAGAAGTTCAACAGGCAGCAGGGAACTTAGTCATTTAGGACTTGGACACTTTTGAACCTACCACGCCCATCTGAATGGATGTCTGCAGGAGCTTTGCATCATACTGACTTCAACAATTCCAGCCCACAGCCTCTTAGAGTTAGTTATTTTCAAAGCCCCCTACATGTTTCTAGAGAGTAATATGGCTTATTTATCAAATTTATTATTTTCAGAATCAAAGTGAAACTCTAATAATGTTTTAAGCTAAAGGTTCTAGAGCATTAAGAAGATCATATATAAGGATGTTAGCCAAATTGTCCTCAGTGATTTCATCTCCATGACACAGTCCAGAACACCAGATTCAAAAGAAGTTCAGTCTGGAAAAAATTAGACTCCCTGTTGTTTTCCAGCCCTTCAAATTCTGTTCCTCAGGCATTCTTTCATCATCAAGGGGAAGGGCAGAGAGGAGGCAAGGAAAAGCATTTCCAAGTTTTTCCTTTACATTTTCACAGAAAAGCAGCCACTGCGTACATTAGAACAGTCTCTGATCTCTGCAGAACAGTGAATACCATGTATGGGACAAGGAATGCCATGGAAATTCTTCATTTATTTATCAGTGAAATCCCATTGACTTTAGCCAAGGTGCTGCATTTGAAGGAAAAGGATTTTTCAAGTTGTTCAATAGGCACACAGCATATGTTGATATTTCTGCTCACCTCCAGGAGGACTATTTTCCCTTTTTAGTGTAGCTGCACAGCATGAAATAAGGCTCCTTTGCACTGCTCTGCAGAGGTGCACCATTTCCAGCTTACATAAACCAGGACTTCTTGTACTCTAGACTGTGTGTACCCTAACAGGCTTTCATGTCTGAGGTTGAAGTACTGCAAGAGCAAGGCAGGCATGGTTGTTTGAAAATGAAAGGGTGTTCAGTTATTTAAAAATTACAGACTTTGTACTTCTGTTAAAAAAAATAAATTAAGACACTTCTGCTTGCAGTATGGGTAAAAATCCTTAAATCTTTTTCCCAAAACACCCTATCTTTCTCCTCATTCTTCTATTCTCAAATGCACATCAAAGAACCTTTTCTCTTTTTTTCGTCCCATTGAAAAATAAAAGAAAAAATGAAAGAATGAAAGACAAAGAACACTGCACCAACTATTTTTTTCTACATTCATAGAAGTGATCCTTTTTTAAGAAATGTGCTTTCAAGTTTTCACCCTAAGAATTGCTGCCCATTCTAGTTACTACCCAGTGAAGTTATGTCACACAATTTTCAAAGTGACATTTGGGTGTCCTCACAGATGAAAACTTCACCTTGCCATTCCGCTATTTAGAAAAGATTACAGTCCGGCATATTATACAATTAGCTCACAAATAACCTAACTGTCTGGACATTTTTGGACACATGAAGATAACACGTTTTTAGTCGCATACAATTTATTATGTTTGTGGGCAGCAGCTACCACCTTTTCACAGGATTCAGTAAGGTACAAATATTTCCAGACCATCCAATTCCCTACAGAAAATCAGTTGGGCAAATAAATATTTCATCCTGTTCTCACATGTCTTTTTGATATTACATTAAAAAAAAAAAGTTTAAGCTTTAATTAACTAAAAAAATTAATACCTAAATATACCTTTAATATATTTAATACCTTTAATACCTAAAGTAGGCAATGATCTGAGAACATCTAGTGATTATGGCAGTGGTACTATGACACCAGAAAAAGCATAACTATTGATTCAATCACCATCATATTCACCAAATTATACAGTCCCCAACATGAAAGAGTTACAAAGATGCATTAACCTACGCATAAATCTATCCCCATTCATAAACATCCCTACCATTCAGTAAAGTATTGGTCCATATTATTCTTTGCTTATTTGAAGTTTAAAAGGTCTATCAGAGGGTACAGATATTGCTCATTTGCCTCTTTTTTATTATCTTTTTCTATTAGAAAAAAAAAAACCCACACCAAAAAAAACCAATGAAACACAGGGCTTGTATTCCAGGAATAAGCAAAATCATTTGATAACATTATATTTTATACAACAGGAGTCCTTGATGCCTTTCAAAATTAAACAAAAAATCAGTACTTTTCTAGTCAAATGACTGAATATTCATCCCAGTAACAACTGCATTCTATTACATAGAGAGCAGCATATGGTAAGTATTTATAAAAGATATTCAGCCAGATGCACACCAACATTCACTAATAAAAGCTAAATTAACGCAGCATCTGCTGAGAACTTCGCCCAGCATGCCAGGATTATGCCAGGCAGATTTTTAGGTAGTATTGTAGGATCCAATCTACCATCTACCCAGCAGTATATTGGTCCCAGCTTTCAGCAATAAACTGAAACTGCAAATACAACCAAGGATCAGATAGCAGCTTAAAAGCTGCCATGGTCTGATATCACAGGCACAAAACATACTTAAGACCCAAATTTGCACTACCAAAGCAGCTAAAACCAGGGCATGGCCTAGCTCATTGTAAAAGTTATTTCCCTCCTATGGAGAGGATGTTCATAATTAGTGTTTGACTAGGTATTTCAAAATTTCTACCACAAAAATGTATGCAAAAATGTAAAAATGTTAAAAGAAGCTTGATGAGCAATTTTTAAAATGAAAGACAGGAAGAATGAGCTTTAGATACCAACAGCCTCAGAAAAAAATCACATAAAAATAGCAAACGTAGTGCTTTGGCCTATAATGATTTTTACCAACAGTTTTGTGCAAAATTTAAACCTTAAATGATTTTTTAGTTCATAAATATGTCCTACAACACCATCTCTGCTGGAGAGATGAGTGCATCCATCTTTCTGTTTTAATATTCAGGACTGGTACAAATTTTTATGTGCTTTTAAAAATTATCATTAAAACATTTCTTGCCCTTCACTGTTGCTCTGCTCTTCATTTGTCCTGCTCTGACTTAAAGGAAAACCATAGGCTATCACAGGTTGGAAGGAACTACAAGCTCAACAACTTGCTCAAGGCAGGAACAATTATGGGATGGAATCAGGATGCTCAGGGCCTTATCTAGTCTGGCCTTGAAAATCTCCAAGGATGGAGTCAGCACAAACTCTCTGGGCACCTGCTTCACTATGTGAAGATCCTAACTCCATCTTATTGATAAGCTCTTAATGGGTACTTCGGGGCTGCTGTAGGTACCCCCAAGTCCATCTCCTCTCTGAGCAGAGGGAGTCCCCATCTCTCAGCCTTTCTTTGTTGGAAAAATGTTCTTATCCCCACCTGTCCCAGTGGCCCCTTGCTGAACTCACTCCCATTTTACATCTCTTATACTGTAGAGCCCCAAACAGGATGAAGTATGTTCTAAGGAGCACCACGCAAAAGGGGATAATCTCTTCCCTTCAGATGTTGGCCATGCCCCTTCTTACACAATCCACGAGGTTGCTGGCTTTCTCTACAGACAGAGCAGGTGCAGGCTCACATTCAGTTCCCTGCACACAAGGACCACAGTGCCTTCTGCACGCAGCAGCTCCCTATCATGGAGTCCTTGAGCTGTACACCACAAGGGGCTTTTCCTTATCAGACATTGGACTTTTGAATCTACCCCTGTTGAATTGCATGAGATTACTGTTGGTCTGTTCTTATAGCTTGTCTAGGTCTTTCTGGATGATAGCATTGCTCATGGTCATATCGACTACTGGCCCCTGTTCAATGCTATCTGTAGATTACATGACTGTGCACTACAGCTCTTCCTTCATTCAATAACAGAGATGTTAAACAAAGCAGATAATAGTATAAACCCATTCAGTATTCTACCTCCAGAGAGAGTGCAACCTGTTAACCGCCACATTCTGAGTCCTGTCATCCAGAATTTTATCTACTTGATTGACTACATTTTATCCAGCCAGAAAGACTATAACTTCCTAACATATGTACAAGAAATTGCAGAAGATAATATCAAAAGCCTTGGTGAAGACAAGATAAATGGCATTCAATGCTTTCCCCTCATTCATGAAGCCAGTCATTTCAAACAAGAAGACAACAAGATCGGTTAGGCATTATATGCCCTTGGCTTTCATAGCAACAACTGTTACGCCGATATATAGGCAATATTTCTAAATTCCTCCTCTGTAGCATCTCCCTACCTCCTTTGTATTGCTGTTTAATCACAAAGATATCCTGATAAATCTAACTCGTTTGCTTCAGTACCAGGACAGAATCATTATTGAGCCTGAGTGAAACTGCATTTAGAGGTCTCCTGCCTTTTCCCAAATCCTTTGTGCTTCAGAAGTGACTTCCATGGGATACCACCTATCAGGTCCCTGATTAAGCTAAAGTCTGTTCTCCTGAAATCCAGGGTCAGTACTTCACCACCTTTCTACCTCATTCCCCTCAGGATCTTTTACTCCACTATTTCATGGTCAATACAGCCAAGGCTACCATTGATTAATACATCCCAAACTAGTTCTTTCTTATTGGTAAATACAACCTCAAGATATGCATCAACTCTGGTTGGTGCAGGAGGTGCCAAGAGCAAAGAGATGCCCCAGCAGCATCCTCAGGTCCCTGTGTGCTTCCTACCCTGTCAACCAACCTGTGAACTGCCAAATACCTGTTTGCAGGACATGCTAACACACTTTTAGGTCATGGCAGCTGTTTGCCCAGGCAAAAAGCAAACAGAACCCACACATGGGATGAATCCCTTCTTGCAAGCCTACAATCCTGTCAGAATGCTTTCCAAGAATGAGTGACTTAGCTCATGGACACTACTTCACATTCACAGCTAGACCACTTCATTGAAATACAGAAGGAGGCTGTACCACCATTTCCGGGAGAAGGGCTTTGAAGTTTGTAAGAGCATTCTTAGCAGATGACATAGTTGATATTCCAGAAACACTGGTTCGGATTTTCTGCACATATATTAGCTTGACACTGTAAAACTGCATCCTTGTAAAGAACAGAAGCGTATGAACCTATTTCTTGTGTTTGTACACTGCAGATTACTTTTTGAGAAGGTCCAGCAAATGGTCAATGCCTGTCTAGTTATCCATCCAAGTTTACAACACTGGGTACAGCTTGCAGCTCTTTGCCAAATTCGGTTGAGTAATAAAAATAAGTAATTTAAAGCAGCTACCATGATCTTGAATATCATGTAATTTGGGCTTCCCTAACTGTCCCACTGCTGACTCTTGAAAACTACTTCCTCAGAGGGGTACTTTCATGGGCTGTGCTTTTGAGGAGATATAAAAGTCTTGTTTCCATTAACTAGTTATCTACATTTCTTGAAACACATACATTCCTCTTCCAAACACTCCTCTATTATTCTGACTATTAAGACTCTATGGCTTCTCTCACATCCCTCTAAAGTCCCAGCTTGCATGCTGATTTTGCAGACAGACACCATAGAGCTCTGTTCTGCAGATACTATTTTTTTTTTTTGTGGTTTCCAGCTATCTGCATTCCTGTTCACAAAATAAATAAACATAAGATATATGATGCTCAGAAACGTCAAGAATCAAAAATAAAAAGGAGAGGATTTTTCCTCAGGGAAAGAGAGAATACTCCATGTTAAAAGAAGAATAATGTGAAAAATATATTAAATGTTTTGTGTTAGGAAATTATGTAGGGGTAAAAGAAAATGATTGAAGAATGAAAGATTTGAAATTTGAATTTCAATTGCAAACTTCTACTGTATGCATTATAATTTTAGTTAAACAAAGAAATGAGAAGGCATATGAAGCCATGAGAATACATGGAAACAGTTTGAGCAGATGTGCCAGTTCACTTATTGAAGCCTAATTTCATACTAGAGAAGTTAAACTTTATACGACTTATCTGAAATTCAGCTACTTTTACAACAGTGGTAAACAGCAGATCAAACTCATGCTGATAATTCAGTGCTCTGGGATATGATCTAATTTACAACAAGTTGGTTAATTCAACAGAAATTCCAATAGATAGTCAGCTAAAAGAAACAATATTTATGAAATATCACAGCAATCTGTCTTACAGAGTTTGAATTCTGCTGCAGATAAAACTACTCAAAACTATTCTTTGAGCAGGAATGGAAATGCAGAATAGTCTAGCTTGAATCAATAATAGAAATAATAAATTGAGGAAAAACTCCAAAATCTGCAAGGAACTCTCTATTGAGTTATACCCAAAGCAGCAGAAAAAAAGAATCCCTTACTGACAGTGCTTGCTGGGAATAATGTCTCCTGGCTCTACAAAATTGCCTAAGCCTGAGCACACAAGCTTCCATAATCTCTCTAGGGTTGTGCTGCTGGAGAAACAGTACCTTAGCAAGGACCTCTCCATCTGAAAAAGAACAGTTTTTATTAGATTCTGAAGGAAAATATTTGGGTCACTCCTGAGAGACTTGTTGTCTGGGAGAAGGAAGCGGACTATTTATGGCTTCTCTGGTAAGAAAAGGAAAAACTTCTTTTCTGAAGACTCTCTCAAATTCATAAATATCTTGTACTACTAAGCATCATACTAATCTGTCATGCAATTCAGAAATTAAAGAAAATATAATCATAGTCTGAACAACATATGTTGAGGTTTATTATGTTTAAATTTCAGTTATTTTAATCTCATGAACCACTTTAGATACAAATTTTCTGGTTAACATCACGTTTAGTCTGTGCTCCAGTGTCATTGCAAACTACTTATGTGACTTTTAATGCCAAATTCATTTACACTATACATTTTTGGTGAAAAAATAACAATTAAAGAAAATCTCTGAATGTTCTTAAATTAATTACTGAAATTTTTATTTTATATTGCCAATCTGATGGAATTAATGATGTAACTACAGATGCAGGTCAATTACATACTTCCATCTCTATAAACTTTATGATTTACCATCCAGATTATTATAGAAAAAATATGGTATTTCTTTACAATGGTTATTATCACATTAAAAGAGCCAAAACCTTTACATAAATGTGTATGTAATAGTAGTGGGTGTAGCAAAATAAACAACTTCTGACTCCAATATCCTTGACAATTATTTCTATGTATTTAGGGTTTCTATTGATAATCACCATGTACCAGAATTTATTTTCCAAGCAGCTGCAATGTATAGCATTTCCTGGGCTCATGCCTGTTTCTAGAAGAGTGAAGCCAGAAGGATAAGGCTTATGACATGTACTAACAGATATGAAATGAAATCTCCTCTCTCCAGACTGCGCACCATTGTGTTTGACAATATATTTGCACTTCAAATTCTATTTTACATTAACCATTGGTAAAGTTGTTATGCGCAATAACAATTTCAGATGATGACCACAGACGGAGCTGAAATTATTTAGGACCTCCAGCCTTTTTTTTTGGTAACAATCTCCTCATTGTTTGGAAGTTTTGAGTTTTGAGAGACAGTGGAATACATCAGACACACGTCTGTAACTCTCTTCAGGGTGAGGCTCGTCAGACAACAGAAAGCTAATCAAGCTAGCTGGTTGATGCTGTATGGAAAACCAATGAGAACCTGCACATATACGATGAAGTTTAGTCATGCAGGACTCTTCTCCCAGCATATTCAACCCTTTCTGTAATAATAATCTGTCTGACTAACACAAAGTAAGAAACAAACACAATCTGAACGTTGAAGAAGCTCAGTTCTAAAAATCCTGGCTTCTTACTTCCAGAAGCCTTTATCTTTCATAGTGTTCAAGATCAAAAATAAACCAAGATTCTCACCTCACAGTAATATTATTACAAAAATATACTGCACTGGGTCTGACTCAGATAGACATAACTTTCTTTATAGTACCATATGTGGTTCTCTGTTTTGGGTTTGTGACTGAAAGTTTGTTGATAATATACAGGCATTTTGACTGCTGCTGAGCAGTGCTTGTATGCATGGCACATACATAAAATCCTCAGGTTCTGACAGAAGCCTTTAGGCTCGTTGACCTAAACATCTTGGGATCTGCCATGACAACTAGTGTGCTTTTATAAAATACAGTTATATCTGTAACAAATATTCTGCTTCAGACACATCCTGAATCATTCAGTTAGAATGCTGGTTCCATTGCCAGTTCATCCCTCAGATGACAAAATGATACTGACCTTCATATCATTAGAGCAGAAACAAGGGAAAAGAAAACCTGAACAGATTGCATATTAATTTATGATTTCTCTTTCTCCAAAGTAGTAAAGATTAATCAGCTTATTCTTTCTGCATTTGTATTCTCATGAATAATTATTAAATATTTGATACTGTGAATCGCCCATAAGAAGGGAATGTAAAAATTACTGGAGTATTTTTAATCTTTGAAAGTTTAACAAATGATTATATGTCTTTTGCAAAATTGTGCTATATCAGAAGTCTCTTTTCAAGTTGTTTTAAACATCGTAGCTATACAGAAACCAGAGATTTACTTCTCTGCTTTTAAAATAACTTCATTAAGGAAAAGATTTGTGAGCAGGTCAGTATTATCTGACCTAATGAATTCACAAACTCTACTAACAGGATAAATTACAGAGAAGGAAGGACTTCAGAAGTTATAAATAAAATTTCAATTCCCACAAGAAAATGCTTCTTTTGAATGTAGCTAATAACTGTTATCCCTCTTTTTCCTACTCAATTCAACTAATTACGTACTTTGCAGTGCATTATCTACCAGGCATTTTCAGAATTTTTGTTGTTCCTATTGTCTAACCCATAAAATGTATCATACTGTGCATTTGGAGTATTGATTTTCTGGGCTGTTTGAGACATGAAACAGAATAGAAGATGCAACTTACGCCACCTGAAATACAAGTACTGAAGTAGTCCTCTTGTCAGCAACATTAAGAAAATTATCAAGAAAAAAATAGAGTGTTTAGAACATTTATGTCTGCCACATTCAGTGACTTAACTATTACAAGTTAGCCTTGATTAAATTAAAAATTCTTTTCTGTGCCTAAGAACTCAGGAAATGTCTGAGGAAATAAAAAGTAAAGATCAAGAATTGGTAACAAAATCCATCACCATCTACATCTGTATTTCTTATTTTCATATGTATTCTGCTTAACTAGTACTTAACCAACAAACCCATGGCTATTTGGGTGTTGGTAACAGGCAACTTGTGTTCCCATTTCAGGATGTGTACAGGAAACAACATCTAGACACAATGGAGTCTTTCTTTTTCTGCAGTATATTTTTGTTTTCATATTACAGCAATCAGAGTGGAGAGAACACATGAGAAGAAGGTGGCACAACCAAAGCTTGTGTGATCCTGAAGTCAATAAAATTAACCAAAAACATTTTTCACACTTAGATATATCACACATCAAAATCAAAGGACTTGAATAAAATAAAACATTCCTCTATCAGCTGCGCCTAAATCAATTATTTTGGCAGTTTTGCTACAATTACATTGGCCAACAAATCTGATGTCTAACTCGTTTGGTGAGGTTTAGCTTAGTTTTAAAAAATGTTTTGTAGCATTGCTTAAGATAAACGTTTTATAGTTCAGTGATCTGCCCTATATGTTCACTTTAGTTTCTTTTAATTATAACACAATCTTCACGGATTGTTTTTTTTTTTTCTCAAAAGAGATAACAGCACCTTTTTATTCTTAACTTTGAACCAGCTAGAATTTTGCTTAATACATCAGTTCTAAAAATTACATTTATATATCTTAACTGCATACTGTACAGGAGCTGCTGAATCTTATATATCTAGATGAAAAGTAAAAGATGCAATTTTAATGACAGCCCAGGGAGCTTTGTTACCTGCCTGAATATCCAGACATCTGCTAACTGTTGCTATCAAGACTCTGGATGGCTCTGAGGAAGGTGTTACTGGATGAAATTTTATGACTCGCTCTAAAGAAGGTTAGAATCAGAGAATCAGGAAGATCAGTTCCTAAATTAAACATTTATGAAGACACAAACAGTTTCTTCATTTCAGACACTTTTATGTGCATCTGCTGAAGAGAGCAGATGGGATGCAAAAGGGTAAGAATATCTCTACTCTGTCAGTAGAGCAGAGAAGTAATTCTTAAACATCAATAATATCCATTAAACTGGCATAATGACAAAGAGGTAAGACTCTATTGCAAGACCGAACAAATAGTCACATACAAACAAAAGCTCCCCCGGTCATGTTTTTTCCTCCTACATCATAATCAAAAGCCCATAGGATAGACCCTTGGGCTAAAATACATGTAATACAGCAGGTTCATGAAATGTGTAGAACTTTAAAAAAGGGTGAGGCAGAGCAGTGTCTATGAAATATTAAAATCATTTTCTTAGGTCCTACAGAGGATTATTCTATCGAACACAGGCTTCCAAGCTTGTCTAAAATTCAGCTGAAAAACACTGAAACACTTCAAACTTTTCTCGTTAGGTAACAGCTATGGCTCTGACAATTTTTTATTCTTAAAATGCAACTCAGCATACCAAACACGAGATTGGTTATTTTTATATTTCAATTAATCCCACTCAACACAATTTTCTGTCATCAAGGCAGAATGTGTAGTGTTCAGTTAACTAATTTGACCACAAGTCAGCTTTTATTCAAAGGAAAGGGAGGAGTAGAGAATGGAGGTAATAGTAAAGATACCAGTGTTGCTAAGTGCAAGGTTCAAAGTCATGTGCTTAGATGTCAGATGATGTCTCCAGCCTTTTAGAAAAACCATGTTCCTTTAAAAAATATGTGGTAATCTAATATATTATGTAATGAATTATCAAATATAAGGAGCAGCATTAAAATTTCCTAGGAAGCCTTCTCTTTTCACTTTCACCATCAGAGCCATAATTCACTGCTTTCCACTCAAATACATACAGGAGTAATTAATTAAAACCCAGCTATTACTATGTACTTTATTAGTTAATCCAATATGATTTTTTTGTATTCATGTATTCTTTTTTTCAGAGGACATACTAAACTGCCTTGATTTATTTTTATGAAGTAGAGGAATTCTGATGATCAAATTTTAATTTCTTTCTATATAAAATTCCTAAGTGTTCGGTCCTGTTCTGACTTAAAGATAGCATTTCCAAAGTTAGCAAATACAAACATGAATAACAGTGAATACAGTAATGAATCCATTTAATTTATTTAAAGATTTAAACAATACCAAACCAACAAGGATAATGAAATGTTCTTTCAATAATTTTAAATGGTTATTGAAATCTTAAATAAATACCAAACTCAGTGTGAGATGGTTCTGTGAACCTGCAAGACTGATGTTCTGAAGCAACAAATTTTAATGTTTTTATTTTAGAATTCTTCCAAGGTAAAACTTTTCTGAGACACAATACTTTACCATGAAAATTTTGGTGCATATCGATTTCTGCCTCCACTAAAACCCAGTCACTGCAAGTAGAAAATGCATAGTTTTATATGTTATACAGGAAGACATCGATTACAAAAGTCTTTAATTCTAAAATACTTTTATGTTTCATATAGATTACTTCCAATTATCAAAATGCAACAGAAGCTTAATATAAAAAGTAAAATTACATCACAACACAGAAATATACAGATTGCCTCAACAGCTGCAAACTCCTCAAATTATTACATCTAGAAATATCTCTTAGCAATTGAGTTGAATGAAAATATAAATTGTCACTAAAAAAGTACTGCTGATAAATGTGTCCACCCACAAAATCATATAAAAACCTATTGAAATATAAGACAAAAAAGAAGTACAAAGAGACAATGTAGGACTTATAACGAGTTTAACTTAGATGTAGGGCTGTAAATCACAGAAATACCAAATGGTGCCTTGGGGGCAGTGATTTGGGGGGGTTATGTGTGTGATCTTCCAATAAGAAATATTAAAATCTTTCCATTTGCATGTAGTTTCCCATAGAACTAATACTAGTTACTGGTTTAGCAAAAAAGATATCTACATTCATTTTACAAAGAGAAAAACTAAAAATACAGGGGAAAAAAAGGAGACATCACAGTGTGAGCCATGATTGGCCCAAAGTTCAGAATTTAAGGGACATTTGCATTAACTCTACAAGGCTCAGATTAACAGGATTGGCTCAGGATAAAAGTCTAGTTTTAATAAAAATTACAAAAGCAGTAAGTGGACGTTGTGTAAGGGAAGAAAAATAAGTTTGTTCACTTGTTTGTTTGGTAGCTTCAGCTACCAAAAAGTTTTGGTTTACATAAAGCTAATCTAGTTGCTAGGATTCCCTCTACTGCCAAAAGGGAAGACAGGCACCTCCAAAGTAAAATTCATCTCATCTTGTCCAGTTGCTACAAACTGTCTGTTAAGATGTAAACACAGCTGTTAATTTTTAAAGTGACTTGAGATGAATGTCATTTTATGAGGTAGCAGTAGATGTTTTTGAAATACTGATTAAAAAGTAATAAAATCTTGCTTGCAAAATTCAATTTATTGCTATATGCAGATGGACAGACAGAGAACAAATGCAAAATAAATGCTACAAAACCAGAACACTGAGTAGTCATTCAATGACACCTTTCAAGAATGGCCAATATGTCTTGAACTCTGCTTCACATAATCCTGCACTTCAAAGCAGGGAACTAAAGCGCTAGGATTACTCTTGTCTGAATTGTGATAGGGTGTGAGGCTAAGTAAAAAAATAAATCTATATGTCATATTTATAAAGAAAGAGAAGTAAGTTTCCATCTCTTTGTTGTGGTAACATGGGATTCGTTAAGAATTTCAGCAAGAAAATAGGTTTATATCTAGGGTTCAGAAAGAGAAATTAGAACCAGAATAATTTACCTTTTTTTTGTCCTCCTTAACTAGAGGCAAGCTGTTGACTCAAGTCCCAGAGGCTAGGAGCAACTTCAAACATTATTTATATAATTAAAAAAAGTCTGATGCAAAGACATTTGAAAAATATAAAGGCATATATAAGTGCATTTTGTAAAGTATTTTGACTACTGAGCGGTAATATATTACAAAGATAATGAGTTGACTTACTGAGCATTTGTTGTATGGTGTAATGTATGTATGTATGTAATGGTGTACCATTACTATATCAAAACCATGATGAAACAGACATGTTGCAATAGGAAATTGAGATATAATGTCCAGAACAATTTATTTACAGCAGTGATGTTACTTTTTTCCCTTGAAATTTGTCTGGTTGCATCAATCACCCCATTAATCACTTACAGTATTTTCAAGAATGGTTGTTCACATTTTTTAAAAATTTGCTTGCTGTGATATTAATGTTAAAATTGATTGAATGACAAGACTATTTTCCCAAAACACTGACTTTGAAGAAAATTTTAGGGTGTTGTGAAAACAACAAAACAACTACAAAATTTTCATATGCAAAATGATCATATGTGAGAATTATTCATTTTCAGTGGTGATTTAAACTAATATGATATTTTGTCTTTGAGAAGTCATGAAGATCAGGGAGGCATCCCAGAAGAATGCAGGTAGGCTAATATCACCCCCATCCACAAAGGAATCAAAGAAATTATAGGCCCATCAGTCAAATGAAGCCTGTGATTAGGAAAAGCCAGCACAGGGAAAATTGTGCTTGACAAACCTGATTGCCTCTTATGACAAGGGAACCTGCTCGGTTAATGTGGGACAAGTGGAGCATGCTGTCTACCTGGAGGTCTCCAAGGCTTTTGATATGGTTTCCCACAGCCTCCTCCTACAGAAACATGCATGTGACGGTCTGGACATATGATCCATGCAGTGGGTGGGGAATTGGCTGACCGGCCACACATGGAGGGCGGTGGGAAGTTGCTCCCTTTCAAAATGGCAACTGTCACAAGCAGGGTCCCCCAGGGATGGACAGGGAGGCAACACTGGTTCATACCTTCATCAGTGGTTTGGATTACAGGATCAAGTGTACCCTGGTGAAGTTGGTCAGTGATACAAAACTGAGTGGGCAAGTGGACACTTTGGAAGGGGGAGACACCCTGCACGAAGACCTGGACAGGCTGAAAGATTTGGCTAACAGGAACCCTATGAAGTTCAATAAGGACAAGCGTAAGGTCCTGCACGAGGAAAAACGTAATCTCTGAGAGCAGCACAGACTGTGATCTACCTGGCTAGGGAGCAGCTCTATGGAAAGGAACCTGGAAGTCCTGGTGGACAAGCAACTCAGTGTGAATGAACAGTTTGCTGCAGCAGCAAAGAAAGCCAACACAAATGCTGTGTTGCATCAATGAGGGTGTCACCAGCAGAGATAAAGAAGTTGCTATCCCACTCTACTCAGTTCTGGTCAGGCCACACCTGGAATACTGTGTTCAGTTTTGGTCCCTGCTATACAAGAAATATGTGGACAGGGTGGAGAAGGTGCAGTAAAGGGCTACAAAGATGACCAAAGGAGTGGGAAACCTGTCATGTGAGAAAAGGCTGAGAGAACAGAGTTTGTCCAACTTGGAGAAAAGAAGCTTAGAGGACACCTTATCACTGTGTTCCGGCACATAAAGGGTGTCTACAAAAAAGAGGGAGACTTGCTTTTTTCAAGAAGTCATATGGAATAGGCAAGGGGTGATGGATACAAGTTACTCCTGAGGAGATTGTGATTGAAGATGAGGAAAAATTTCACAGTTAGAACAATCAGTCATTGGAATAATCTCTCCATTCTGTGGGAAGTGGATTCCCCAAAGTTGGCCACTTTTAAGATTCAGCTGGACAGGGTGCTTGGGCCATCTTGTCTATACTGTGCTTTTGTCAACAAAGGTTGGACCAGATGATAAATGAGGTTCCTTCAACCTGGGGATTCTATGATACTACAATTCTCTGATTCATTGAAACCAATTAAAAATATGGTTCGGGTTTTTTATGAGTGGGGACAAAATTTATTACTATTTTATATTGTGGACTGCAACTGACAATTATATGGGTAAAACAAGAAGATTATATCAATTGCCACATAGGAACACATTTATGCAGAGTCTTCCACATTACTCCCCAAATTTTATGCTGAAGTTGAAAAAATTAATTTTAACGTTTACTGGCTTGCTGAGTTTTACAAAATGTTATCAGTGTATGAAATACAGGTAAGTTTAAAAACTGTAATGAATGTGGGATGATCTTTGCATTAGAAAGGCAAATCTAGGTTCTTTTTTCCCATGGAGGTTTAACAGCTCTACACACTGTAAAAAAATGAGCTGAATGAGAAAGATTTGATATCTGTGATCCTCAGCAATACTCACTAAGCCTAGGTCTCGCTGCTCTTTGAAAAATCCATGTTTGTCAGTTTTGTCATGAGCCTCCTGCCAATTTTCTGTTAGATACAATACATTTTTTCCTCTCTATATATAGTCTTTTCCATGATCAATTTGTAAAACTGAAGATAACACAGACTGTTTTGATGAGACCTTCACCTGGGTTGGCAAAATTCAGATAATTAATATTAAGGTGAGGAAGAAGCCATTCATGAGGGAACAGGTACTTGGTATAAATATGAAAAGAAGCTATATTCCACCCTGACAAGGTGTTTTATTCATAAGGATCATAGTTTGTGAAATATTGACATAATCCTGGCATCCTGGAAGTCAGACTTTCCATCTGTGATAGTACTGGGCTTACAAAAAATGTAAGGTCCTATTCAAGCAGGAAATAACCACTCTCTAAAGACATCACCAAATCTGGAAAACCTAAAAGGAGACTGATCCACAACTTAGTCTGCTGGGAGAAGAGAGGAGGAAAGAGAAAAGGAGGTAGAAGTAAACTGTTGGCTGCTTCTAGCCACGACACCAAAGGAGAATGCAAATGTCTGTTTCCAATCTCTCCTGACTTGCCTCACCTCTTCCTGAAGGACATGGATGAAAATACAAGTTGGAATTTCTCAGGTACAATTCTTTCATGTATTTCTGGCCTACGTTTCTCATTCCCTGCCCACTTGGGCCCCCTGCGTCCTACTTCAAGGATTTTCTTGCATTAAGCCAGACTTCTTTTCTCCCCAGGGTTCATCTCATCTCCTTTCATCCAGTCTCAGCTGCCCTAGGACCATGAGCTGGTTTTCTGCTTCAAACTGAAGTAAAATTACAGTCCCCACCTGTGACATATTTTTCCAGCCTGTACCAGCCTTCCCTTTATTGCTCTTTGTAACACTTATCTCTAGTCAGGAATTTTTTGGGTTAGTATTTCCCTACACCTTTATATGCATGGCCATTGCACTTCTTTCTTCCCTATATAGGTAATCCTAGACCACGGGAGTGATTGCTCCTTTTTTTCCATGTTTTTTACTGACAAATTTCCTGCCCATTTCTGTTCCACAGAACTTCACACCAGTGTAGCTTTGGTCTTCTCTGACCTACAGTCAAGCAGTTTCACTCTGCTTTCTCTGTGCTTGTTTTCTGTCCCACTGTGAGGTTCCACTGCAGCACAGCCCTTGGATTGAAGCCTGTTCAGTCTCTCTTCAAAGCTGGCCCATGTCTGATGTTCAAGAGCCTCACAGGATAGCGAGGAACCAGCACAGACACTGAGGGATGGCTCTTCAGAGATACCAGCTACTAAACCCACTGCAGATCATACACAAACCATGGTAATTTGAAAGCCAATTTTTTAAATGCTTGCACAGGAAGAGGTAAATGCCTTTCACTGAAATGAAAGGCTGACTGTGTGAAAAAATTCAATCCATATACTTGAAGTCTGATAGAACTACAAGGTTGTTAAAGAGGGCCATAAAATGGGAAATTTCAGATGTTCCTATTTACAAGGTAGGGCAGAGGAGAAAGAGGGAAAGGAAAGAGGCAGTGTCAGCCCTGTCTGTGGTATCCAGAGCTTTGACTTCAATGTCTGTTAACTGTGAACTTACAATGAAATATCATTGTATAAGATACAATAAGTCTGTGAAGCAGTTATGAGGTTTCAGGTTTCCCTACTGCTTTAAACCAGGCTTACTCTGACTTTCCTCTGAGCCCAGAGAAATCTTTGTAGAGCATGTCTGCATCAGCAGGGAAGGTAGTAAGTTATTCCGGTTGCTCCAGTTTCAAATGACATCAGATGTTCTGCAGAGAAGGACAATGGTTTAAGTCTCCTCAGGTGGAGAAAGCAGACCCCAGACCTCACACATTTAGGAGAAATGTGCCTTTAAAAAAAAGCATGCCTGCATACTGCTCCTTTGCACATTCTCTGAAACACATTTTCTCAGAAGGAAGAAATATATGCTGTTATAGTGTGCCAGACACCAAACCCTAGATACATGAGACAACCATGTGAATTCTTTTAACGACTCTTTTACCCTCAGATTCCTCACCAGCTTAGTCCAGGTGGCTCCTCTAGTGTACCAATCATTCTGGTAGATAACAATAAGGTTTGGGGTTCATTCTTCTAAGAGGAAGCTAAAATATCAGATATGGTAAATGTTCTTCAGTCTCACTGAGTACTGTATGCACCAGTGAAAATAGGACTGAAATAGATTTGCTTGGTTATTGCCTAAAGATCGTATTCATCTAACCTACATTACACATGCATTCCTGTGCCAAGAGGCAGGCTCCAAGCATCAGACATCTTTATCCATTAAGAAACACTGGGCTAAAAGATTTAAGAGGAATGACATAAACATGGCTTTCAGTACTTTGGGTCAGAAAGAGCATGGTATAATCATCATAATTTAAAAAAAAACCCAACAAAATAGAAGTATTTTAAAGATCTGCTTTAAGTTATTTCTATGAAATATAACTCCTATTTATACAACAGATATTTTCTGTTGCTGGAAAGCTATTCCACTTTTGCCTTGGTTATATACCCTTGGAAAATTAAAACAGTATTTTTTATCTGACCCAGTAGATCAGCTAAACTTTCTATCTATTTATTTGGTCTTATTTTCTTGACCAGCCTTGAAGTTACATTTTTTTTGCAATATTAATATGTAGAGAATATTAAGTCATCTAACACAGCATTAATGTATTTCAGTATCATATCAATACACTCCCTTTGGATTAATTAAGAAAGAAATATGAATTTTCCCTTGTATAGGAGTTATTGACAACCTTGACTTTACAAAAAAAACCACGATAAAATTGTTGACCCAACAATTTTACAATTCTTTGATAAAGATAAATATAACTGTGGTAAGATGGGATTGTTTTTCTGCAAAATCTATATTAAGATATCAGCCTGCAAGGAAACAATAAAGCAAACACCAGGGACTTTGCCAGACTGAATCCCACTAGTCAACTATGGTTAAGAAAGAAAATTATAAATACTTCATCTAAAATCAAATGTCGTTTGATCAGAAGCATGTAAACCACAGCAAAGCCATATCTGAATACTGAATGGTTTACTGAACACTAATTCAAGTTGTTTGTTCTTCTCTTCCATGGCACACTGTGTTCAGTTTTTTGAATAGTCCACATAGAATCACAGAAATACAGAAACACAGAATCATAGAATATTCTGAGTCAGAAGGGACCCATGAGGATCCAGATCCTGGCCCTGTACAGCAATATTCCCAAGAGTCATCCCATGTCCCCGAGAATGTTGTCCAAATGCTTCTTGAACTCTGTCAGGTTTGGTGCTGTGACCACTTCCATGAGGAGCCTGTTCCAGTGCCCAACCACCCTCCAGGTGAAAACCATTTTTCTAATATCCAGCCTAAACCTCCCCTGATACAACTTCAGGCCATTCCCTTGAGTACTGTCACCACCAGAGAGATCAGTGTCTGCCCCTTCTCTTCCCCTCATGAGGAAGTTGAGACCACAATGAGGTCTCCCCTGTGTCCTCCAGGCTGAACAGACCAAGTGACCTCAGTTACTCCTCATACAGCTTCCCCTCAAGGCCCTTCACCATCCCCATGGCTGTCTTTTGGATGCTCTCTAAGAGCTTAACACTTTTTTTATATTGCGGTGACGAAAACTGCACACAGGACCCAAGGTGAGGTCGCCCCAGTGCTGAGCAGAGCAGGACAATCCCCTCCCTTGCCTGGCTGGTGATGATGGGCCTGATGCACCCCAAGGCATGGCTGGCCCAGCTGGCTGCCAGGGCACTGCTGACTCATATTTGACTTGATACCATTCAGGACCCACAGGTCCCTTTCCACAGTGCTGCTCTCAAGCATTTCATTTCCCAGTCTGTCTGTACATTCAGGATTGCTCCACCCAGGTGCAGAATCTGGCACTTTCCCTTGTTAATTTGGTTGGTGATTGTCCAATCCTATAATTTCTTGAGGTCTCTCTGCAGGACCTTTCTGCCTTCAAGGGAGTCAACAGCTCACCCCAGTTTTGCATCATCTGTGAACTTGCTCTGTATCCCTTCCAGTCCTGTGTCCAAGTCATTAATGAAGAAGTTGAAGAGAACTGGGCCTAAGATGGATCTCTGCAGAACACCACTACTGACAGGTCCCTAATCTGATGTCAATCCATTCACTATAAGTCCTTGTGCCAGACCCGTGAGCCAGTTGCTGACGCCTCGCATGATGTGTTTATCCAGCTGTGTGTTGGACATTTTGATCAAAAAGATCCTTCAAGAGACAATATTGAAAGCTTTACTGAAATTCAAAAAGATTACTTACTAATTCCCTGAGCAAGCTGATGTCTGTTCTTCTGTTCAGAGCTGAAATTTTGCTGGCACTCTTCCTCCTTTCAACAGAGATTTTAAACTCGATAGCTTTTTGGTTGCTGTGGCCAAGACAGCTGCCAATCTCCACTTTTCTCATGAGATCCACTCTGCTGACAAGCAGTAGATCAAGGAGGGCCTCTTTCCATGTCAGCTCCCATAGGACCTGTTCCATACAGCTGTCATCCAGGATTTCAGGAATTTTCTGGCCCAGGCTGTACCAGCTGTGTGATGCTCCCAGTTAATTTCTGGCAAGTTGAAGTCCCCTCAAAGGACAAGGGCAATTGTCCCTTAGTTCCTCTAAGAATGATTTGTCAGTGTCACTGTCCTGGCTAGGAGGCCTGTAGCAGACTCCCATGGTGACACCTGCATTATTTTTTTGCCTCCTGATTCTTATCCAGAGGCCCTCAACTGTGCCCTTACCAAGTGTGAGCTCCATACATTCAAGAAAACATCAGTATACACCAAGGATCTCAAAAACTTTTTTTGAATGAAGCACTTTCCAAGCTAAACAGATCATGTGCTAGAAGAAAGACATGGGCATCACTAAAAGCACCAATCAACTAAATGCCACATGCGATCTTCCATCACAGTTGTTTCGAACAGGATCAAGGAAGTGATAGATGTGGTTTAGTATAAATGGAATATCACTAAAAGCACAGAAACTTCACTAAGTTCCCACCTTCAGTGGCCAGTTTTGATAGATCTCTAGTCATAATATCTTTGCCCAATTTATTGTTTCACTGAAAAAAATACTATACTATTTGAATATAATAAAAAAATAAAATAAAGAGCATCCAAATACAGAGTTTGAGTTCTTTTAAAAAAAAAGGGGTCAAAGCATAAAAGATCTCCTTGCCTTTTCAACCTAAGACATATACATCACAGAAGATTTGAAAGAAAGCAGAACTCTTTTATACTTGCAGTGGGTAGCACAACTTTTATGGTATATATACATGGGCTCAATACAAGAAAATAAGCAGCAGCGCACAGATAATTCCAAAATTAAGACCTGGATAATATACTATAGTTTAGTTCATTTCTAATCTGTACCTAGACTTTTACTTAAAACACAAATGAAAAGTTAGACATATTTTTCATTTTGTTTTCAACAAAAAGACTTATTCTTGACCTGCTGCAGTCATATCAGAAATAATTTGTTATTAAATTGAAGAGTGTTCCAAAAGGTACTTGGCTGCATTGCTCGTATTTTTCCCCTTAACAATATTACACTGTGCAATAAAAAATTGAATCCTAATACATACATGTAATCAGATTGAAATGCAGTTCATATGCCAAACCAGGTCTCGGTTTTCTTGATCTTATTGCTTATGACTACAATCTTATCATCATCTTAATATAATCACCATATAAAAACTGTAGTGGCATTACGCATAAATATTAAAAATTCTAAGGTTGCAAGGTCAAAGATTAAAATCCTGAGAAAAGACAGAAACAGAGCTACATGTGTAAGAAAATACATTATGGAATTATGCCACTCTTTTGAAAAAATGGATCAGTACTGAATATGATGCATTTAAATTAAAATTAGAGGGAAAAGAGTAGTTTAAAAAAAAAAAGTCCATACAAGGAAGTTGTTATGAATGAGAGTGTAAGTTTAGGTGGGCTTTCAGCTCTGTTGGGGCAGCCTGCACCCCAAAACCACTTTATCTTTTTAGTTCTTTAATAATGGCAGATCAGGTCTATTACAACATGAACTATTTTATTGAACAGACATAAGAAAACACATATAAGACCAAAACCTGAACAAAACTACTTACTACACAGGATAAATAAAAGACTACTAGTAGACATAGGCAGTGCATGATAATGTTACCTATATTACAGCTAGTGAAAAAATAGTAGGATTAGGAGCCAATGTAACTTACCAATAAGTTGAACAGTGTACAAACGCTTCCTTTCACTCAACTTCTAGAAGAGTAGCAGCAGAAGACAACATCTCGGTGATCTGGAGAGAACTCTACACACTCCAAAGAGTGTATAAAAGATTGTCTACTTTTTGGAACTTACAGTGGTCTTTTGTAGTTGTAAAATCTTACTTGTCTGTCAGTCACAAGTTTGAGCTTATCTTGTATATCCTGCCTTCCTGGCATAAAGGTGTTTGCTGGCAGCTATAAGTCTTAGTCCTGAGACAGCAGGAGATTTGTGGTGGTGCCAAGACACTGAGTTGTTAGGGGGAGATGCACCCCTAATTCATGCATCAGTAAACAAGACAGCACAGATAAGTTTTTTGGCGACAGAGGGCAAAACGGTCCCATCACAGAAGTTAAGAGTAACACCGATATTTCAATTTTGTCACCTGGACATGCTGATGACTGTGGTTGAGTGAATTTGTGTTAAAATATAAAAGCCATAGCTCAAATCAAGGACACACTTTCTAATTAACTACAGTACATCAGGGAGAAGAAATTAAGTTACTTTGTGCCCAGCTGTTACGAGGAATGCAGGAAGTTCAAAATGGGCTTCTGCCATTCATATAATTATCAGGAGCTACCACTGACTCCTGTGCCCAGGGGAATGCAGAAACTGTTTGGTTCAATTATCACTTTCCTGAAGAGCAAAGGTACAGAAAGTATTACAACCTCTAATGGTGATACCAGAGCTCAGTAACCTGGGAAACTCTTAGGTACAAGGATGTAACACAGGAATATACTGAAAAGAATAATGTCTGCTGAGCTTCAAATTAGTTCCAGGGAGAACCTAGTTGTTCATGAAAAAGAATGGTATTTAAATTTATGAATCTGTGTCAGGAATTTATTAGCTAATAAGACAAGGTCTGTTGAGGGAAAGGGGATGGTGTCAAGGAAAAAAGAAGGCAAGAGAAAGATTATTTGGTGGCAGAGGAATACATGAAAATGTTAAAGAAACTTGGAGGAAATATGTGGAGGAGAAAAGATTTTTCAGAGTGAAGACTCTAAAATCTAGTTTGGTATCACCACTTGACTCCAAGAGATCTCTGTCTGCATTGCCTCAGGTCTGGAGCAGCTCAGCTATTAAAAAGAGAACAGGTGTGTTTCTATCTGTGGAATAGGTTCAATGCACTCTCACCTCTCTTGTCTTTTGGAAGTCCACCACTTTTGGAAGTCACCCACAAGCTTATGCAGCCCTACACAAGGCAGAAGATACCCAGGAAGTTTTAGGGTTATGATTTCAGCACAGAGAGACTCCATGACTGTTGTTTCAATGCAAGCATATTAAGGCCATTCAGAAAAGTTTAGAGCATGATGTTTGCATAAGTCTGTTCACCAGGAGGAAAGACATACAGTGCAGATAATCTTAAATTAGAAGACTAAACAAATCAAAATTCAGATTTTGGATTCATCTTCTTTTCATATGTGACAAGATACATAGATATGTACATTATAGAAATTAAATAAGCAAATTGCCAGGAAGCGGGACAAGGATTAAAGACAAAACTACATACAAATCCAGTTAAAACCACTTTTAAAACCCCTGAAATATGCTAAAGTTTTTATTGTCCAGGATTTTAGTAGTCTTTAGCTAAAAACTCTGTGAAGAGAAAGAAAGGGAGAGAGAGAGAAAAATGGATTTTGCACATTCACAAGGAAAGACCTCAGCACCCTCTACATCTTCAACATCAGGCTGTCCAGAAAACCTGTCTATCAGTGCTGACTCAAGGATGAAGACACATTTAGACAGAACAGCTGCCTTCAGTTTCTGTTTCTAGACCTTTTCTTAAGCTTCCCACTCCCAAAGCAGAGACAGCAGAAAGAGCAAGGAGTCTGCTCTTGAATTGTCACAGCCAACATCCAAACATATGAACATAACCTGAAACCAGTCATCCAACCTATTTCAGTTTGGCTGTAGAAACTATATAGAAGATTAAGCAGAATTCAGACCTCACTGATAACAGACCATCAACCCTCAGATTCCAATTATCTGGTATGTCTGCCTGTACCACCTCCAATAAATCAGTCCAAGGTACATTCCTTCCACTGTTTGAACACAAACACGAGCATACAGCACCTCAGCTTTCAAGACAAGGTTTTTCTGAAAGCTCTTCCTGTAGACTGAACCTCACTCTTTAGCTTTTCATCTAGCTCAGGTCAGAGGCAGCCACACATGAAATTCTTGTAGTCACAGCTGCATGGCTGGACATTGCTTTGGAGCCTGCCTACAAAGGCAGATGAAGTCCTTACTGGAGCCTTTCTCAGAGTACACTTTGCCCCAGTTGTCCTTTCCACATAAAACTGGGCATGGAAGATCACTGGTGTGTCATAGGTCTTCATCCCAACATAGGATTAGGATGCAGCCAAGGCATGCACCCAGGTATTGGGTCGTCCCATATTTCTGGCATATCCTTAAGCATCCTGGTTGCTATTTCACTGAAATATAGAAATATAAAGCTACTTTAAAAGCTAAAGAAGAAGAATGCAAAATTTAGCTCAAACTCCAGTGTGGGAGAACAATAATTTTATTCTGGGTACATCACCAGAACTTCAATCAGATGTGGATTAACAGTACAAAATAAGTAATATTTAGTTTTGTTTTGTTGAATTGTTTGTAAATATGGGAAAATACATGTTGGAAATATTAAATAGTTTTCACTGTTCAAAAATAAAATATATTTTTAAAATAGCCAAGTTTATTTTAATTGAAATAAATGTTGCTTTTTCTTATCTTATTACAGTATTGCCAAGATAATAAAATTCAATCTTTTTACTTTAATGAGTTTTATTTGTCAAGCTAGCAAACATTAGTTAACCAAGAAATTGATTTTCTACAGTAGAATTAGGTCACCGTCAAACACTCCCAGTGTATATAATTTTCTCCCGCTATTGAAATCCAGCTGTGAAGTTTTTTAAAAATGCATACCCTATGTTTGTACCCTCTGTAAGAAAGACAGATATAATAATTATTGCCCTTTCCCAATTTGCTCTGTGCAACAAAAAGTTGAAGACGTTTTAGCTCTGTTTTTATAAGGTGAACTTGGTATGTTCTCTGTGGTCTTAGAAACTAGCTCTTCCCCACACTGTTCCAAATAAAGGCCACGTACGTGGGTGATCAAACTATAAAAAGTAGTCTAATGTAGTTTTACTGCTTGTTGTGGTGTAACTCCAGCTGTCAACTGAGCACCACACCTCTGCTCACTGATCCCACCCTCATTCTGGTAGGATGGGGAGAAGAATTGGAAAAAAAAGAAGAGAAAAAAACATAGACTCAGATAAGAACAGTTTAATAATGGAAATAAAATATAAACGATAATGAAAACAGTAATGAAAATAATAATGAAAATAATAATAATGCAATTAAATGAGAGACAACAAAAAAAAGAGGGAAAGGAATAAAACCCAAGAAAGATGAGTAATGCACAGTACAATTTCTCCCCACCCACTGATCAATGCCCAGCCCATTCTGAGCCACCATCAGAAGCTCCCAGCCAGCTTCCCCAGAGTTTATGCACTGAGCATGATGTTCTATGGTGTGGAATATCCCTTTGGCCAGTTCAGGGCAGCTGTCCTGGCCATGCTCCCTCACAGCTTCTTGTGCACTTCCTCAGTGAAAAGCCTGGGACACTGAAAAGTCCTTGACTTGGGGTAAGCATGACTTAGCAACAACCAAACCTCAGTGTGTAATCAACATTATTCTCATACTGAAACCAAAACACAGGCCATACCAGCTACTAGGATACAAATAAACTCTATCCCAGCTGAAACCAGGACACTGCTATCATATACACTGACACTGGTAATTGTCATTACAGATAACTATGCAAACGTGAGAAATAAAAAGCCTAAATATTTCACTCGTCCATCAGAAGTGATGTGGTATTTGAGAGTGTGACTAATAAGAAACTTAATAAGAGATTAATTGTGTGTCTAGTCCATAAAAGGACTGATAAAAGTCTGGCTAACAAAACTGTTTCAAAATGCTTTTTAAGCCCATGCTCACAAATTTGTGTGTTATGGAAGAAGTCTTAAAATACTCTAACTACAAAGCACACACAGTTTATTAATTTATAAACTCATACAGGGTATCAACTTCTGCTTCTGAAAACGAAGGCAAAAAACACTGTTCCAAGCCCGATTTGAATCATTTATTCAAAGGGAAATTGATGTTTGTATTCCACTATGTCTCTGTGTGAATCATTTGTGGCAAGTAAGAAGCTTCAGAAATTTATGTTTGATGTTAAATCTCAATGACCAGTTCTGCAAAGTGCAAGAATTGCAGAAGACAACAGACAATCTGTCTGAAATTCCCTCTGCTGTCTTTTCTCCCCTCTCAAATACTGACAACAGCAAGACCCTGGAGCAAAAACAAGTGCTTCCCATCACTTTCATGACTACACAGGCTTGTGTACATGCACACAGACTCAAGCGGAAAAGATGAAGCATCATTCTCAAAACTAGAACCTGAAAATACTTGGAACACTTTTTAACATTGAAAAATTATGGATAATGTGGCAGATAATGACACTATTCACTTTGAGGTTTTATTACTCCTTCAGAAACATTTCTTTTAAAGATCAAATAAAGAAATGAGATAATATCAGTTATAATATTGATTATGGTGTTGAGACAAAAGCTCTCCAACTGCCATTTGTTTTATTGAACCAGCATTGTAATGTTTTATCTTTTGACTTTTTATGCAGGGGTTTTGTATTATATGAATAACTGAGAGGTCATAAGTATAAAATTACTCATAAAGAGAATTATTAATGCTGGTAAATTGGATAGAACACCATAGGATATGACAAAGTAATTAGTTTCTCAAGAACTCCCTACTCTTCTCAATACGCTTTGATAACATGATCTGTACACTGATTTATGAAGTCTATGCTATAATGGATAGATGCTTCAGATTTTTGTTTTCAAATGCAGGTACCATCCTGTAAAAACATCCCAATTTCCTTCCTGTGTAGAAATGTATTTTTCTTACTGCATGCACTTCAAAGATCTATAAATAAATAAGATGAAACAACATTTACAAATGAGTGTGGAGATCTCTCCTCTGCATGTCAATAAACATGAGATCAGGCATTTCTCAGTGGAAGCAGTGGATTGTTTGGCAGTTGGCTGCCAAGGATGAAAATGGTGCAGATCTAAGGTAGGTTGCAGATGCACAGGCTGTAAACATGCTCACTTGTCTATTGCAAACTCTTTGTTTACCTCTTCTCCCTAATTTCTTATTATTATCTTAAATTGTGTTGACTCTCTAATTTTATCGATTTTCTCCTTGAAGCCTGGTTCTCCCCTTAACTATCTGTAAAGTGTCCTTAAAAGTTCAACAAACTATATATTCTGTGTTTCGTGTTTTACTGACAAAAATGTACATCTCATAATGCCAGAACTTCCTAGGTCCTACTGGAATATACAACCCATAATATATTATAATTCTGAATTAAACTGCAGGTAGAAAAGAACTTCAATCTGCTGAACAAAAATTTAATTTTTCCAGCATTTTTTTTTTCTAGTCTGCTCCTTCTTCCATGTTGGACACAACTTACATTATAAGGAACAGTAATGCACTCTGAAAAAATATTTTTCGTTGTCAGAACTTTTGAAAAATCATTAAAAAATTGGTTTTCTACAGTTAAGAAAATTGTACTGGTTTAGAATATTTAGTTTAGAATTTATTCTGAATATATTAGATATTTGATACAAATGGAAACAGTAGCTGCTTTTCCCAAATTTTACACATAGAGGAACTGAGGGAGAGGAAAAAAAATCTGCCTCAGCTGATCTCTTGTTTCAGCAGAAAATAAAGGCACTGGAGTTCGAGAGCTCTGAGCTCTAATGCAGACACTAGAGAGACCCTGCTCTAGGTACATACAGCATGTTTTCATTAAAGAAGTGTATTTTTAATTTAGAATATAAGACTTTAGAGTAGAAGACCAACCAGGTCTCTAATGCTTTCAGATATTTTAATAAAAAAAGGGAAGCAAAATAATATATTAAAAAAAAGAGATATGGCAATATTCATAGGCTAACCTATAGTTCCAAAAAAAATGTTAATTGGGCCCTAAAGGAAGCACATGTGCCCTCAAAGGAGAAGATAACACATAAATACCAAAAGATAAACAGTAAGTCAAGTTTTACAGAAAACACAAAAAGCAAAAATAAAATATATCCAATCAGGCATAAATAAGATAAACAGCACAGCTGCTTGTATGAGGACAGACTGTGGCTGTTTGGTAAAAGCGATAGACAATTAAGAAAATTTTAAAAATTTGCAGGTGTTGGCATTTAATGTGTCACCTCAAAAATGTTTTGACATCCCTATCTAAGAGAATATCTAGAACATTCAAGAAACAGCAAACCACATAAAATATTCTCAAATACTCTAAACCTGGCATACAAAATACACACAGCATTATACACAAAAGTTGCAAAGTGGTCTGAACAGGGCAAAGAGACCTTTGATACTTCAAGCATAGGTGAAACTGAAATCCTAATGTGTAGGCAAACTGCCAGCCAGAGATGACTGAGAATAACTACTTAGATACCAAGAAAAGCAGCAGGAGAAGAGGTTGGAACTGAGCTAATTTGGATGGAAAGTGCTGGTCTTGGCAAGACAGAAATGCTCCAGTAAAGTAGCAATGGCTCAGTAAAGAAAAAAAGAGTTATCTAGAATTTAATTTAAATAGGATTTAATTTTAAACATTTTCAAGTGGAAGCTTTTCACTGATTTTTTTTTCTCTTTGCATACCGTTTTAATAGAAAGCAAGGAAGTTTTTTCCATTTTTAAAATTTTCTCTCTCTCCCTAACATTTTCCATGGTCTCGCTTCATCCAAGACACACTCTTTCTGTAAAAAACTAGGGGACAGAAAAAGAAAAAAGGAAAAGTGAAAAAAATGACAATTACTAACAATATAAAGGGAAATAAAACAACAAAAAAAAAAGTGGAATAGTCTAACTTTTTAAAGATATGCTTAATTCATAATAAAACAGAGAAAAATAAATACTCATAAAACCAAATTACAATGTGTGAAAGATTTTCATTAAAATATGAGTTAATTTTTCAGTTCTTAACCTAAAAGGTTAAAAAAAATGAATCTTCAGGCAAACAGAGTAGCCTGTAGGGCAAGAAGGAAGGAGTGCATGGGATACATGCTGGTATTAGCTATGTTTTTACATAATTCCATTATAGTTTCTTAATTAACTTAGAAAATACAGTGAACAAAAGACATCATAGGGTAAATTCACAGCTGAACAACAAAAAAAAATGGAGGACCAGTTAAACAGAATTTACTGTCACAGTGGATTAAGTTTTTCAAAAGCAGTCTTAAATTCTATCCTGGTTTGACTCTGCTCAATATTTTTTTTAGAGGTTTGAATGATGGAACAGCAGGCTTGCAAATATTTTGTGACAGATTTCAAGACAATAAGGAAGGAGATATGACAGCTGCAAATCAAACCCCAGCAACAGTTGTAGAAGGTGCTAAAGACTGCAATATTTTAGCCAGACTGAGTCAATGCTGTTTCAAAACATTGTTACAGCATATTTAAAAGAGAAGCTGTCTAACTGTTCCAACATTGAAGAAGTCCTGAACAATAAAAAAACAAGGCATTCTAAACGAAAAGTGACTGTAGAAGTTGCTGTTAACATATTTCAGAAGATCATGAGAACAGCAACTTTAGCATAGGGGGTAACTGCTCCAACCTACCCCTTGCAGGGACTAGCTCAAATCTGAAGCCCTGGCTGCCACGCGCTGGCCTCAGCACGAAACTGCTGAACACTGAAAAACTCCAGATATTAGACACTGAGCAGGACTAAAGGCTGCTCTTTTAAGAAAAGCAGGTCAAAGGGGTCTTTGACCGACTCAGGTTGTTAATTTGCTTAATAATACAGAATGAAAGCGTGGTATTTAAGAGGATGAGTTAAAGTTGAAAACTGGAAGTTGTCACAGCCTGTGTTACAGTATGTGACATACCAGTTCGTAGCTTGCAGGGACACACACATACACACACACTCACAGAAGCAAAGAGCAGACTCAGGGACTAACAACTGAGGGAAGCACCACCAACACTGTATGACTCCTATCTTACTTAAGCAAAATATCTCTATAATTTCAATACTGAAACTGAAAAGGGCAAGTGGGTCTGCGCCATACAAATGGACCACACACAAATGAGAAGGGCAGAATTTAAAAGAGGTCATAACAGCACACAGACCTGTTATTCACACTGCTTCTCTAACCCAATGCTATTTTGAAACGAGAAAGGCCAGACTTGCTACAAAGTCTGCTCAAGGTCACTGAAATCAACCAGGACACACTTAGCTGACTTCTGCTGACGTTTAAGCCCCCTCAGGTAATGTCTCCAAAGACTTTCCTCTTTGAAGTCCTTTCTTGCATTAGTCTAAAAGCCATAGGTAGCAACAAAAACACTCTCTGGTAGAGGGTTTTCAAGCGTACATAATGCACTAGATACAGTTTATAAGTTCTAGCAGCTTTATGCAGGACTTTTCCCTGAGCCAGTAAGACCCTCAGCTAGCTCTGCAGAGGGGGACTGGGTTAATTAAAGCAATTATGGAATGCATTCTACTTATACCCTCATAGTGGCTATTTTTGTCACTAAAACTTAAATCCAAAGCTCACACAGATTAATGATGAGCTCGTTTACATTTCAATAGAGTTATCATGACTGTAGCTGTTGACAATTTGTAGTGTTATATTCTTCACAAAAAACGAAGTCCTATTGAAAATGTCCTATCCTTCTACTTACTTGCAAGAAAAGCTTTCCTTTTTTGAAATCTTAAACAGAAATAAATCTATGTTTTCAAGTTATATGTGGTTAGATCCAGTTCCCAAAAACTAGACAAATATGTATTGTTCTGGCAAGATTTGTATTGTTTCAATGTTGTGAATGAAGTCTCGTACATATATTGTAATTGTTAAGACACCTGAAAGTCAAATTCCCTGGAACTGTCTTTTGCACCAAGTATGGTCCTCACTCCCCTCACAGCTCCTACAGTGCAATGGTCCTCCTGGAGGAACGAACACAATTTTGCTGTAGCCCAGTGTTGCTCCTATCAAACAGGAGCTTCTGCAACACTAGGCTGAAGACACATTATCCCTCTGTGCACATGCTCAGCTGTGTGGATGGAAATAACCCACCCCATTTCCACAAGGAAAGGCAAAAGGCAGGGGTGCATGCAGAACAAAAATGGAAAAACAGGATTCAGAGAGAGAAGTCAAAGAAAAGCTGGACAAGAAAGGGAAGAAGCAAGCTCCATATTATAACAACCCCTTGAGTAAAAGATATTTAAGACACTCACTTTGAACCAGGACACCTGAGATTCCACATTTCTCCATATCCAAATAAAAATCTGGAACTTGAGTTGAGTCTAAAGCATACACTTGTGTGTGTCAAAATGAAAGCACAAACAAACAAACAAACAAACAAAAAATTTTTAAAAATCATCTTATACAAAGAGAATAGTAATGCAATACCCCGTCCCAGTGTTTCTGCTAGACCACAAAGAAAAGTCCAGGAAAGAAAAAATTACTAAAAACTTAAAGGAGAAACCCAAAAAGAACAAAAATTTGCAACCTCCAGTGCACCTCAAAAGACTTTCAGCGGATAGTGCTAGCTGATGAGAGGAATTCTTCAGATGTCTCAGCAACAAGGGAGCTGAAGGAGGCCCTAACTCTCATTCACTGCCACGTGAGTTCATGTTGCTGGCATTGCAGGTGAAAAATTTGGTAAGAAACATCTGTAGTTCTCTGAAATCCTGTTAGGCTTTGAACAGAGCAGCATGTGTAGGAGGAAGGACAGGCAAGCCTTCACTGTAATGGTTCAGAAAAAATCTGTGCAGACAGTTAAACTCTGCAGCAGCCCCCCACAGACCACTAAATATAGGACTATCTTGGAAAAGGAACACATTTCTCAACTATTTAAGCAGCATGATTATTATATCACTAATATCTACAGAAACTGCCTGACTGCAGAGTATTCTATACCCACAAAAAGTAAGAAAGCAACTTAATGACCTTGAGAATATGGAGGACAAGCTTCTATAATGGCCAACACATCTCAAGTGGCCAACCAGAGCTATTTCAATTAAATCCCTTTTCCAAAATTTATCAGGGAACTCCTCTGATGATGCTTTCTCCATCTCTCTGCATTTCCCATAATCCAATCATCTGTAGTCCTCAGTATCCATAGCCTTGCACATGCCATAAGAGCAGTATCATTGAGGCACATGAAATAATCAACAGGATGAAGGAGGTGAATGGGGAAAAATTTATTATTTCTTACAATGTGAGAACTGGAGAATAATCAGATGAAAGCAGTACTTCTCCATGCAACAATAAGTAAACCATGGACTTCATTGCCACAGGATGCTGTGAAGGCTGAAATTATAAAGAAAAAATAAAGGCTCAAAAAACCCACCCCAAAACCAATTAAATTAAAGGAAGAGAAATGCACTAAGAACAAAACACCCTTGTGGATACAACCTCATGGTCATGACCAGACATGTGAGAGGGTGGACCACAATCAAGAGGTGAACTGCTGTAACCTTGTCCAAAGGGTCCATTGTTATACACACAATACACATGCAAAGCAGAGACAAGCTACCTGGCTAAGTTGATGAGTGTTTTCACTTAGTACAATAATCCTTTGTATGCCACTGTCTCCTTCCCTCTCCCACTTGCCAACACCTTTCCCTTCAGCTCTAGCTGTACCAGCCAGGTGTAACTCTTTATGGGGGAACACTTTCCCAGGTGGTGATTAGAATGGCACAACGAGAAGATGCCAGGGTTTTATCTAAAAGCACTGATGATCAGCTCATCCAACACCATTCTAAATAATCTTGCAGCAAATGCACTGCCCTGCTTAACACTATAGAAAGCATATGGTAATCATATATACCTGGACTACTTGAGTTACTTCATCACTATTTCTCCAAGGTCAGGATGTTTATTAACTCATCATTTCAGCATAAAATTGTGGACAGAGACATATAAAGTGGTTTCATCCAAAAATTAGAGAAGTAAAACCCAGTATCTCCCAAGAAGCTCAGTATGCAGCACTGTGACTCTCCTATGTCTGACAGGTAACATTAGATTGGCTCTGACACCAAGCCTTTCTTCATTGTCACAGCTGTACACGTTTGCACAGAGCAGTCTGAGGCTAAAGGACGGCTTTGTGGCTGTCTTCAGCAGCTGAAGGAACAAAATTGTTCCTTCTGTTTACACATTGTCCCTATAAATTAATCATTTTTTAGAAACTAAGCAACAAGAAATAGCAACTTAAGCTGTAAAGATGAAGTGGGATCTTACTGAAAAGATCCCAAAAGTGTGACTATAAGTGAGCAATATCTGACAGCTGTTACTGAAAAGGCTGTTTATATTTTTATTTCTTGTATGCTGGGGATACACAAATGCAGTTTAAAACTTACAGCTTTGCATTTCATAATTGCCAATACAAGGAAGTACATAATATATTATCTATTTAGTTCCAGGATATAGTAGACATTAAATTAATGTTATTAAGTTCATCTTTTTGTCTTAGGTTATGCAGTAAAGTAATTTCTGCATACAAACACATCTATGCATGATCTAAGTAATGTTCTCACTTATCTAAATTCAGAAATGGATTACTGATAATAAAATGTACATCAGATTAAATTATACTCAAACTCTAGTTTTATTTTAAAAAGATTCCAGTGAAAAAGTTTGCTTTGATAGAAAGCTACAGATTGGCAAGTGCAAATGTCATCCTATCCTCAAGCAACCTTGTACAAGAATAGTATTTCTTGTACAAGAATAGTATTTCTAATGATAAAATACTCTCCCTGCTGTCCAAATCAGCACAGAATATATCACTTTCACAATACAAAACTCAGGGAAAGCTGCCCTCATTGTGGTTGCCTACCTCCATCTAGTGACAGGAAGAGGTATATAAATTAACTCTACAACAATAATTAATTGTTTGCCACCTGTGAATAAAACTTATAAATCACAAAACTCTGTTCCTATTAATTTGCAAGTGTTGAAGGAAGTCTATGTATTCCAAACCAAACAGAACAGATTGTCTCCAGCATGCTGAAAGATATATTACTGTGTTTGTGCAATGCTTGTAGGACGTGCATCTCTTACAGAAACCTGGACAGGCCAGAAGGGTGGGATGTCAAGAATAGCATGAAGTTTAACAACAAAAACTGCAAGGTTCTGCACCTGGGCCAAAATAACCAAAGAGCCCAGTATAGGCATATGGGCTGAGGAGCAGTCTTGCTGAAAGGGACCGGGGGATCCTGATGGAACATGAGTCAACAGAGCACCCCTGCAGTAACAAAGGAAAATCAGACCCTGGACTGCATCCACATAGGGATGACTGGCAGAGGTAGAGGCATACCACTCTGCTCAGAGCTTGTCAGGCTGCACCTGAAGTTGTGTCCTGTTCTGGCCCCTACAATTCAAAAAAGACACAGAGAGAATAGAGAGGATCTACAGAAGGGCCACGCAAATAATCAAAAGTGTGGAGAACTTTCCTTGTGAGGAGAGACTGAAGGAGTGAGGTCTGGTCTTCCTGGAGAAGAGAAAACTCAGGGAGGATCTCATCACAATATTCCAGTACTTAATGGGTGGCTACAAAAAGGACAGAGCCACACAAAGAGGTCAAGGGGCAAAGGGTGCAAGTTGCATCAGAAGCAGATTTGTCTTGATATGAGAAAAACGTTTTTCACAGTGAGAACAACTGATCACTGGAACACCCTCCCCAGCGACATAGTGGAGTTCCCATCACTGGAGGTTTTCAAGATATGATTGGACAGAATGCTAGATAATAGAATCTAGGTGCACTTTTTCAGTAATGTTTGGACCAGATCCCTCTCTATGGAAACTAGTGACACTGTGCTGAGTAGGCACTGGCAGAATTCAGTATTCTGCAGTTCTGCAGCCAGCAAAAAGGAAATGTAGGGGAATGAGAAAAAAAAAAAAAAAAAGGAAAAAAAAAGAAGATGTATTGAATTAATCACATGAGTTCTATTTAAAAGAAGAAAAAGAACTGCTGCTTTGGAGTCAAGTTTAGTATTCAAAAAACAGGCAACCATTTCAGAACCTAAAATGTTGCAGGGAACTTCTTGGTCTAGACAGACTGTAGATGATCATCACAAATGTCATCAGGGGTCAGCAATAAGCCTTGCTGAAAATCAATACCCCTCTCCTGCTGGGGACATGGACAATGAATATTCCATATTCAGAGCAGCATCCTTTGAGCAGCATCCTTGAGCATACAACCCTTGCTCAAGGCAAAACATACAAGTACTACTCAAGACAGAAACCCTTTAATGTAGTGGGCTTTTATGCATATTTCTCTTAAAGTGGGGTTTATTTTCTCTGTACAACCAATAATACTAGATTTTTACATGGATTTTTGATCCATGGCTCAAACATGACTTGCTCAGAAACCTGTCTACTAATTCTTGTACAGGAAAATTTTATTTCAATTGAAATTTTAATGTAATTCTCTGTAGATAATATTTAGAGATTTCTGCATGTTATAATTTACTCAAACCTTTCCTTTGTACTCCCTTCTGACACCTAGCAATATTGATACATTTCTTTAGCATCCACTCATCTCTTTAGCAGAGCTACAGAAAGACCATTAGGGCACAGAAAAGTGTTTGAAAGATCTGTTTCCCTGGGGAAAAAAGGAAGAAAAAAGTAACAGGAAAAAAGTAAAAGACAAAAGAAAAGAAAAAGAAAAAGGGAGAAAAGGAAAATAAAAAGGGATAAAATGAAAAGGGGGAAAAGGAAAAGGGGGAAAAGGAAAAGGGGGGAAAGGAAAAGAGGGAAGAGGAAGAGGAAGAGGAAAAAAGGAAAAGGAAAAGGAAAAGGAAAAGGAAAAGGAAAAGGAAAAGGAAAAGGAAAAGGAAAAGGAAAAGGAAAAGGAAAAGGAAAAGGAAAAGGAAAAGGAAAAGGAAAAGGAAAAGGAAAAGGAAAAGGAAAAGGAGGACGAGGAGGATGAGGAGGAGGAAAAGGAGAAGCAAAAAGGAAGAAAAGAAAGAAAAGGAAGAAGAAAGAAAGGGGGGAAAATATGTCATCAGCTCTTAGTTTGAATCCATAAGCCAAAATCACCCTTTAAACTTTCAGCCTGAGTGGGCATGCAGGCAGTCTTTGAGACACAAAATTAGCTTCATTTGCACAGCATGGATTGCCATTTCACTACTGCTACAGCATCTGAGTGGTTAGAGTAGCTGCCTGTGCTAGAGAAGTCAAAGGGAAAAGACATCCCTCTACAGAATATACCCCAAAGCTTGTGCAACGCACATCATGCAAGGAAAGGCCCAAGGCTAATAACTATGTTCTATATTTATCGCTGTCATCTTATGCTTTCCTCTATCACTCTAAGAAAACCATGTGAAGCCCTGTGACTCAGCTGATTGATAAAGTTCCTTGTCATTATGCCTCACTTTTGGAAGCACACTGTTTATTTGGTGTACAGCAGCTCTGACTACACAGGGTAGACTCACATGAACAGAGCAAAAACTACAGGTTTCTACCCTTCTTCCTTTGTTATGGCATTCACAATCTGCTTTCAAAGCAGCATCCCTGCAATAAGGAGAAGTGAGTCATTAAATCCAGCTAAAAAGTGCGTTTGGAAATTATTGCCTCTGGTTCCCATGTACAGTCACATAAATCTGCATTAAGGCCTGGCCCTTAGGTAAAATCTGTGCCTGAAGATCTTGACTGATCTCACAAGAAGATATGATTCATTAGTGGATGAAGGTGTTCAGGGTTTTTTAGTGACAAGAAATTCAAGAACACACCTTATTTTCTGCTTTCACTATAGGAACTCAGAAAAATGCCATTCTTCATAAATTTCATTCATTTAAGAAATCAAAGAGTGTAACATGTGACAGTCACTCTGTCTTGCATGTAACACAAAGTTATTTATAGAAAGCTACTGCAATCGGGTGGTTCTGCAAGCTTTACTACCAAAGTGAATTCCTGGCCTGCTCCAGATACAGGGTAAATCCTAACCACCCTCACTTAATCAGTGTAATGCTAGCTCGAGGAAAGAGATTGGATACTTTTTTTAACCATTCAATATTCTCTGTAACAACTCAGAATGTGATTGAATGAGTAGACAGACAGATGACAAATACCAGAACCAAGTCTATTCAGTAGCAAGAGCCTCTTTAAGAGTGTCCATTCAGAGGGATTCTGCTGATGGATCAAACCTGCCTACAATACAAAAAAAAAAGGACATCAACAAGCATCTACCTCCTGTCAATTACAGCAAATGCTTTTCATTTCTCTTTAGAACATCCAGATATTTTTCTCAAGGTACATGCTTTCTTTTTCATCACATAAAAAAAGTGAACATGTCAAATACCAGGTATCTCTGATGTCTGTCAGTCAGATCTGTTGTAGCCCAGGGCTAGCGATAATGTTCATAAGAAGAGGTGCGGCAGAGTGCCTTCAGCAGAGTGAGTGCTGTGAATAAAAACACTGATCTTAAAACAAAATTTTCTGGGCACTTGTTTATATATTTAAGAAGAATGGCACTAGTTGAAGTACTGCAATCTTGGGAAAAAAGGTACTATTTGATACAAAAGATGACAATTTGTTGAAGCTGCTGGTTTTGCAATCAATTTCAAATTATCGTATGATTAATGCTGATGAATTGTAGCCCTTGAACATTTACTACTTCCAGTGTCTTTAGTGAATTAATCACATTGATATCGATCTACCCAGTCACTGAATTATGTCAGTAAGGATAATCCTTACTTGATTAGTCTCTGTTACTGGAACAGGTTTGTGTATCAATCACATATGACTTCCATGGAGGGAGTCTTTAAGAACAGATTTAAAAATTTTCACCTTATTTGCATTATTTTTCTTTAAAATTTGTTGTAATTTCTTTTCCTCCTATTTTTGACAGTTTATCTTTTGTGCTGTTAAAATACAGGATTTCAAAAAAAACGAGAATTACATATTTTCCTGTCCCTTTTCTTACCAAGAGATTTTTTCAATTGGATTTCCCTGTGTCAGAGACTGAAAAGTTCATGCCTCAAACACTGATATAAAGTTTTTGCTACAACCAAAGAGAAGCCTCCTTGAAGACTTACACTTTGGACTGAAAGTCAAACTCTTGATTAGATAAAGGGAAAAACTATTGTTCAATTACCTCAATGCTGAGGAACACTCCTGGCTGAGTTTGGGTGGGGAGACAATACAACTTATCCAGAGTGCTGTGAAAGACTCTCCCCCCTCCCTGAGGGGAACATACCTGAACACTCCCACAGCCCCAGAATGCTGTGAAAGACTTTCCCCACTCCCCGAGGGACACATGCCCGGACAAAGGCTCCCACCTCACCAAGGGAACACGCCTGGACATTGCCACCTGGCTGGAGAGTATATTAACTCAGGGAGTTCTACACTTTCTGGGGGACTTTCACCATCAAGAAGACCTGCTAGAGAGGATCAACACAACATCGTTGGGATCCATGGAGTGGTGATATTTTCTTTCTCTGTCACTCTCTGTCCTCCCACCTCTTTTCCTATTTCTCCCTTTTCTTCTCTTTCTTCTCTTTCTCTCTTATCTTTACTATCAAATAAAACCTATATAATTGACTGGCATATAGTCTCGTTTGCACCTTAATTCAGGCAAAGTAATGTCTAAATAACCCCTATAAAACCGGACCATAACACCCTGTCATATAAAAAATCACAGGCAACTTAGAAAAAAATCTCTGGGAGAAAAAGATAAGATTTAAATTGCTTTATTTTTTAAAAAAATATCAGGAATTAAAACCAGTTTATTCTACTCTTACCTACAGTGCGCATTATTTCTCAGATTATGCTTACAATCTATGACATAGATGCTCTTACTGAATTCATTGTTAAACAATGGGATCATAAGAATTAGTCCATTTGCATGAAAATATTAAATGTTAATTGAGATTTATGTTCCAAAATGGAAAAAATATTCATATGATTAATAGTCTTGACTACTGAAAAACACATCCTTTAGTATTCTGAATTGCTGTTTACCTGTAAGTTTCCTTTGACAGAGAAAGAAAATCCTAAGAGCAGTTCCGACTACATTTGTAACCAATTTTAGGTCAGAAACATCCACTTCTCAAAAGTTGGTCATGCTCATGAAGACTTGCAGACATTCCAAAAAGGACTAACTGGAAGGTTGCAGGATTCTGAAGACCCTATATTTTATCCACAAACCACAAAATTATGTTAGAGATCTGCTGGACAGGCAAAATCCACAGAAATCAGTATCTGGAGGAGGCCCATCTTTAACACAGCTACAGTCTTAATCCTCCAAGCGAATGGGTCACGTTGAACTCTTTCCAACAAGGTGCTAAGGTATTTCATCAAGTAGTCACAAATGTCACTCATTAAATTTGCATGTCAAACTACTTCAAAATAATCAATCTCGCTTAGATTTCTCTACCAGCTGCATTTACAATGGCCATGTCTTGCCCCAAACAGGTTGCTACATTTCCCTTTCTTCTCTGCAGCTTGCCAGGGCCTTGCGTTTCAGCTGCTATTTATGGCTGCAACTTCTCTCTTGTCTCCTTAAGGAAGCTGAGTTCTTCGATAGCTAACGAAAATCAATCAGACAATCAGACAATCAGACTGTTACCTCTTTCATGTACATAGAAAGCAGTTCTTCGGCTAGAAAACTAAAAGACGGTCTGCCAGCTCTTAAAACACATTTCCGAGAAAAATCAAATTCTAATTATAATTTAACCTCCTTTCAAAGTATAAAAGTAGCTGCTTCAAAGCACCAACCTCTTAATAAAGAGTTTCTACGAAAAATAGAGTGCTCTGTAAAAACTGTTCTTGCTCTTAATGTGGAACTTAATGCAGGATCAGGCCTGTGGTACACTATTGAGGCTGATTATGGCTTGTTTTGACATTGCTTCTCATTCTGAGTAATTCTGTAGGATGAACATAGGAAATTTATATCTTTTCCTATTCCTCCTTTGAGCTTTTGGACTTTAGGTATTCTCCTTCCTAAGGTTTGTTTGTCCTCCAAGGAATAACTGATTCAGGATCAAAACAGTAAACACCTAGAGAAAGGACTTAGAAGAAAAATCACAAAGTGAGTTATCGACAAACACAAACCCAAAACCAATGTATTAACAGCTGAAGACTGCCTCATTCCATGTGCCTGTCTCACTCTCACCTAGACACTGAAATGACTGAGCATGGTAAATCCCTTAAAAACAAAATATACAACTGAGTTAAACAAATAAATTTTCTGTATTTCCCCACAGTATTGATTTTTCTGGAATTTTCTATATGGCAGCATTACCTACAAGGACCAAATCTCTCTAGTTTTCTGATCATTTTCTGCCTAGTGCTGCATTTTAAGAAAGGGAAAAGAGGCAAGGGGATGTGTGATTAAAATCAAAATACTTTTATTCACCTCAGAAATATTGCCATTTCTTTCTTTTGATGCCTCAGTTTAAAGGAAGGAAAAAGACAAGTGGGTGCCTGCTGTTGCACTGCTTTTGTTATCACCACAGTGGCTGCCATAATTGCATTTTCAGCATCTGTGTCTGCCTCCACTGCTGAGACTGTTACTAAAATAATTATAGCAGCATTGACTCTTCTACCCTTTTCCCCAGCCTTGTCTGTGACATGCATTTAAAGTGTTTTATTTTACCTGCTTCCAGACAAAACCAGGCATTTTCCTTGCAGGGGAATAAGAGGCCCAAGACAGCTCTCAATCCCTACATAAGATGTCCAGCCTGAGTGAGGAGCAAGGCAGGGCACAGGCATTACTTGTGTACTTGTCTTCTTCACTGCTTGTGAATTGGTCAGGGCACAGCTGAATCAAGACATTCAATCGCTGGCGACTGCTGGTGGCATCAGAGAAACTCTTCTTCTGAGAAAGGGGGAACCAAGGGTTCACTATTACACGTGATGAATGGCTGGGTGGAACTCAATGCTATCGCTTGTCAGACTATGTAATGCCAAAGGTCCGTTCAGGCCTCTAATGTGTAGAAATATGAATTTCAGTAGTTAATGACAAAGTGGGAAATTAAAACACTGGAAACATATCCAGGTTTCTCTGGCTTCTCAGTATACGTATGACGTTATCTGTGTGCCAGACTGCAGTAGACTTGGGTACATGTCCTAAGAAAAGTTTCAAATTGCATTTAACTCTGCAATAAGAGATTCCTAATCCTCTGTTATGAACCTTCATTAAATAAACAGGTATACCTCACATTTAGAATACATAAATATGTTATATTTGCTCTTCCAGAGTTCACATGCCTTAGACTTCTACTTTTTCAGCACATGTAGATGTGGAACTTTAAGTACTTGGTGTAGTGGTGGACTTGGCTTAAATCAATGATCTTAAGGGCCTTTTTCAACCTAAATGATTCTATGGTTCTATGAATGAATTCACAGACGAGAGAGTAAATTCTCATACAAGGTGAAATTTTTCTGCTTTGCTTTAATTGAGCTAATCGTAAGGGACTCATGGAAGAGAACAGCTTTGTTAATATTATCCCATAAGCAGATAATCATAATTTTGTGTCATTTTACTGTCCAGAGGTACCAGTAAATGAATTGGGAAAATTAATGAAATTGGCTTTTGTTTTTCCAGAAAATGGACATGCAGAGCATGTCATGAAATAGATTATATATCAGTGGCATATAAAAATTCTACCCACTGCAAGAGTAGTACATCTGTAGAGGTCATCATACACAGTTCCCATGTGCTAAGAAGCAATAATCTTTGTAAGTAATATTACTTTGGAGACTGTTTATTCTATTTTACATAAGAACAGTTAGTAGTAAAGATATGTAAACAGTCTGCTGCTCCAAACCTTCAGGCACCAGCTCTTTTGCTAACTTGCATCAATAGGGACTGCATAGTTGTTCAGATTGAGGGATTCATGAGTCATGGTGCATTTGGGCTTGGGAGTTCCTAGCATAATATTTGAATATAAGAACATTTGTAGCAAAGATCATAAAGTACAATGGGAAATCACAACTTTTTCCAAACTTCTCTGTGCATTTTACTTCCATTTATTTTTTCCCCAGACATTAGAAGTACCTATTAAGAATTTGATATACCTCGTTGCTCATAGTGCTACCCAGGATTTTTAGAAGATATCTCATTACTCATCCATTTCTGGGACATAAGGATTCATTTTATCAATGTCAAATAATAAAGGTTGCCATAGTTCTGTCTCAGTTGACAAGAAAATGACTAATTATTTCATTAACAAAATAGATTTAAAGCAGTGATAATTAGTGACAGCTCATTCTGTAGTGGCATCTGTATTGATGCATCTCTGTTGCCTGAAACACTAGACAATTTTCTTTTATTAAATGGAGTTAAAAGAGTGGCACTATCCTGTTTTCTTTAGGCACCTTCCAGGGAGCTCCTTCTAACACTGTTAGTAGTATGTCAAACCCAATACTGTTCTTCTAATGAAATGTTATTAACACAAAGTATTTCAGTGGTAGATTAGCACAAGGTGTCTGAAGGGCTGTTTATTTTAAGTTCAATTTCATTTTCAATTTATAATAATAATATAAAACATAGCTGGAAGCTTTTCTTTATTTTGAAGCTGATTGCATCATTTGTACCTTCTAAGTATGAAATCATACATTTTCACTTCTGAGTGAAGCCCAGATGTGTGTCAGGTGTGAAGCCCAGATGTGTGTCAGGTGTAGGGCTTTGGGGTGTGACTAAGAGCCCCACACATACTGAGACCAGTGTGAAAATGAAATTCGTCTGTGAAAATTAGTTCAAAGGGTGCCTAGACATTTGGAATGTCTAAGGTTAAGAGTAGCAAATGCACAGGTTAAGATCCCTGCTTTCAAATAGGTACTCACACAGATCACAATATTGCTAAATTCTGATTCAAATATATTGCAGCCTCAGATCTGACCTGGTTCAACCATCGTGAGCATGAGTCAGTGGATTGCCTGGGCACAAGATAGGAGTTCTACCATGCAACACTGCAACATTAAACAGATTTCTCTTGGCTATTTTTCAGAAATAAATGAAAATTTGAAATGCAGTATAACTTGAAAAAAAGAGTTAATTTAATAATGATAAGGACTGTTTCCTTATGTTAACTGAGTGTCAGATTAAAAAAAAAAAGAACAAGTCATCTTGCAGTCAAATTTTAGATAAATTTTGCTGGTTTAAAGACCTTGATGTCTACAAGAACTCTTACAAAGGTAAACAAATTTATAGAAATCATATACTACATAATACAATAATATACCCCCATCCCTAGCAATTTTACTAATTCAAAGTCATCTATTTAGGCGTGGATGTTGACACATTATTACAGTGATATCCACTGGACCCATAACATCTTAAATTGTCCTATGTTTCTTGGTAGAACAGTATTTGGCAAGAAAAGTTCAGTACTTTGAAGGCGCTAAAGCTGGATGCTCTCGAGGTAGCAACAGTGCCTTTATGCGTGCGTGATCCCTGCAGGGATGAGTTGTATAACTCTCCCAAAGGACAGAGTCCTAGCTACCGCAGATAACCTGTTTCTGCTGGCTCCTCTAGGATGAGAGTTTCCCCAGGCATGGTGTGGTAGCACAGACGAGAATAAAAGGCTTAGACAGAGGGCTCTTCCTCGGGATAACAGCCGTTTATTGTGAATCCAGTGTTGCGTTGTGAAGGTCCAGATGGCTGAGTTACCCAGAAGAAAAAGCCAGGAAGAAGCCCTGCAGGGCTCTTTTAAAGGGAGATGGGACCAGGAAACACCCAATGGGGAACGGCATAGTTCAAAGTGACCAGTGGGGAAGAGCTTTCCAGGGCATAGCCATATGTGGCATCTGAGATAGGAGTACAGGTAACACAAGGGAAATATGGGATTTTAACACAGCTCAGGCAGAGAGTTCAGATATTGGAAGAAGAAGGCTGAGGGCTTTGCCTGTGCTTTCTTCCCACCATAACCTGAAGCTCAAAAGCAGCAGCTTCCGCCAAGCATGCTGCTACAGTACTTGATGTTACTTTATTCGGTACATCAGAAAATTTCCAATGTATGTAGCAGGTAAATTATGGCTAGTTACAGCAGACTTTGGTAGATATGCTCTTATGAATTATTAGAAAAGATCAGCTAAATGCAATTTTTAAAAATTTATGTGTTTGAACATTTGCTTTTTAACTTACTGCGAGTAACTCGAGACGAGTCCACTTAGTTTTCCTATGTGCTTGCTGTTATCACTGTGACAGAGCTATCCAGCAGGGGAAAGTTAGCACAGAGGCTACGGGCAACCTACAACAGCCAAGAACATTTTCCAGTTTCTGATCAGAACTGAAACTCAGGAGCAGTCCCAGGTCTGCATCAGAACCACGTAGACTGCAAACTTGATTTTTGACATCAGCAGGAGAAAGTATGCAGGACATTGTGACTCGGCCTGAGCTGCCTGGGGCTTGTTTTAACAGCTGTACAGGGGTCAGTGGCCACTGCCTGATCTGTTTTAGTTTGAGTGATGGGAAACCATACGTGTTAAAGACCTGAGAGCCCCAGGGAACTTGCAATGAACAACAGCCACCTAGGGTAACACAAGTGGGAGAGGCTGGGGACAACTTTCAAACATCAGTTGGGAAGCAACAAGAAAGATGCAAACTGTTGTAAGAAATGTATAAAAATAACCCCAGGCAGACCATATAGCCAGGAGAAAGAAACTCCATGCCCATGACCTTAATACACATAGAGAAGGACCTGGAATGCCCTTGTTCTACTGTAAGAATATCTAAGTGAAATTCAGATGCAACTGCTTTTTCTCCAGAGATATCAGATGAAACGAGGATCAGCCATTCAGAGCATCGGCATTCCAGGATGCAGCACTGTAGGACATGCACATCAAGAGATAAGCCTAAAAACAGCCTGACTGGCTGAAAAAAAGAGTTCATTCCACAAAAAGCTTTACCTGCTCTCAATAGATAACTTTTTTTTGAAAACAGGTCCCTGCTTATTAAATTGGAAGAGGTATGCAGGTAAATCTGACTTTCTCTACTATGCGACAGCATAAACTTGTCCAAGGTCACACAGAAAGGATGAACTGAATCCACCTTTTTCAAGCCCTATATAACCACATACCATCTAATGAACTTAGCAGTCATGACACCACTATTCATCCTTCACTGATGCTGTAACTGCTGCTCAGAGGTGCTAGTTATTACCCTGGGAAGATTTACGGCTTTGTTTCCTTCCTTTAGTTGAATACCACTCTGGTAAAACTCATCTAGGTACAGCTGTTAGACCCTTGTCTCTGAATAGAATACTCAAAAAACCAGAAAACTGTAGTAATACAATCTTTAATTCTGGAACTCTGCTATTAACTCTATTTAGTTTCATCTTATTTACGAAAAAAAGTCCCAATCAACACATTGGACATGGGTCAGCTTTCTTAACACCTCTGCATACACAAGGTACATCAGATTTGGCACCACTTTTCATTGATGTTCAACATGGCTCAACAGCTCAAAGCCCTGAAGGACACCAGTGACAAGTGGTGTCCCTCAGGAGTCTGTATTGAGACCAATGTTATTTAATTCCTTCATTAATTATATAGATGAAGGGATCAAGCACACTCTCAGCAAATTTGTAGATGACCCCAAGCTGAATGCTGCTGTTGACACACCTGAAGGATGGGATGCCATCCAGCGAGACCTGGACAAGTTCTAGAAGTAGGCCATGGGAATCTCATGAGGTTTACAAGACCAAGTGCAAGGTCCTCCACCTGGGTCAGGGCAACCCCTGATGTCAACACAGGCGGAGGTATGAACAGATTGAGAGCAGCCCTGCTGAAAAGGACTTGTGTGTGCCGGTGGATGAGAAGCTGAACATGACCCAGCCATGTGCACTTGCAGCCCAGAAAGCCAAACGTGTCCTGGGCTGCATCCAAAGCAGTGTGGCCAGCAGGGCGAGAGAGGGGATTCTGCCCCTCTGCTCTGCTTTGCTCTGGTGAGACCCCAGGACCCCACCTGGAACACTGCATCCAGCTCTGGGGTCCCCAGCATAGGAAGGACATAAACCTGCTGGAGTCAGTCCAGAGGAGAGTCACCAAGATGATTAGAGGCATGGAGCAGCTCTCCTATTTCTCTCAGGAAGAAAGCCTGAGAGAATTGGGATTCTTCAGCCTGGAGAAGAAAAGGCTTCAGGGAGACCTAATTGTGGCTTTTCAGTACCTGAAGGGAGTCTACAAGAAACTTGGAGAGGGACTTCATACGAGGGTGTGTAGTTAACAGGACAAGGGGGAATAGTTCCAAACTCAGAGTAAGTTTAGATTAGATATCAGGAATAAATTATTTAGTGTGAGGGTGGTGAGGCACTGGAACAGGTTGCCCAGAGAAATTGTGGATGCCCTATGCCCAGAAGTGTTCAAGGCCAGGTTGGATGGGGCTCTTAGCAACCTGGTCTAGTGGAAGGTGTCCCTTATCATGGCAGTGGGGTTGGAATAAGATGAGCTTTAAGGTCCTTTCCAACCCAAGCCATTCTATTATGCTTTGACAGGACCTACATGATTTAATGGGGACTGTTGTCTCTTCATGTAGCTAAAATAAACTTAGTTTTGTTTAAGGGTTATGTTGGAAATCTCTGACGTATATGGAGGAATGATGCTCATTTCAAAAAGTGATATTAGACACAGCTTGAAGGACAGAAGGACAGGAAACCACCCCAAATTTGCATTGCTCTAACTTGTTATCTCTGTTCCTTGTCAGTCACTTTACAATACAGCAAGATATGAGAGTAACCTTGTAATGGATGCAGCCCCTGGTGTTATGCAGCTATAACGTATCGCTTGCTTTTCTGAAAATTATATATTCAGTACCAGCATCCTGAGTGATGCTCTGTAGTGTGAGGAAAAGGTTTCTGAGTAGCAGTTTAAACTTTAACATATAGCTAAGAGACAGGGGACTTCATCTCATCTTGTGAAGTCTGCACAGGTAATGGGTGCTGTTCCACTGGATAAGTCATCCTTAGCTTTTACAAGTCAGGATGGGCTATAAGGTCTTCCAAACAATTTGGGCTGAAATTATTCTGAAAGAAATACCCTTTGGTCACATTTCTGGCAATAGCAATGGCAGTTCCTCAAATAACAGAACTTTTAAGAAAACGTCCCTGAGCAATGTGAGCTTTTGAAGTGTTCTGCAAAGCTCAGAAACTAATTTCCTGACTCCTGAGTCTGCCCCCACTAAGGTGAAAATTTTCCCACCCAACATAGCTATAGTGACTTGTACACATCAAGAACACAGGGCACACCAGCTGAGGTCAGGGGAGAGAGCAGAGCAAAGACTCCAAAGTTTGATTGTCAGCATTAATTTATAAAAATAGAGCATACAGTGAGAAAGTGTCTGTGTACCACAAACGGTTTGTCTTTTATTTCTCTGGCTGCTATAGCCACAGTCACAAGAAATCACACCAACCACAAACCTGATGTAGGGGGAGAAGCTGACAACTTTCTATGAGGTCTCAAAGACAAAATGCTTCTATGTATGAAAGAAAGATTTAACAAAAAATGTAAATAACTGAGACTACTAACACTGAATTAAAATTTGTATGAAATTTTTTTCAGATGGGTACACATCATTACAAAGGGACTCTGGATGTGGTTGGGGCTTTGAAGTGATATACAGTCTTTTTCTAGTAAAGTAAAGATTGGATGTAGCTACATAGATACTTTTCACACCTACCCAGATAACAAGTTTCGCATATTGTCTCTACCACACATATAACCCCACTCAGTATCAAGAATTAAAATAGAGAGTGAAGAGAATTAAATGAGAACATTGTGTCAAAAGGGGACTGCAGCAAAAGTAAGTAATTTCCTTTGGAATTCACACCTACTTGAATGTGTAATTTTACACAGATGGAAATTTGCTGAAGTTTAATAAAGAACAGCTCCATAGCAGTGATCTCATGAGGAATAAAAGAAAGACAGTGTGATATACATGTACAGAAATAAAATAACTAAAATACTGAATAATAAAAATTTGCATAAGCAGTGGGATAGTGTAGTTATTGTATCATTCCTTTTTTTGCATGGACAGGACACACACCAATGAGAACAAGTGCACAGCAGAGCAGAGGACTGGCTAGTCTTTGTCCCTGGTTCATGAAGTGACATCCCCATATTCTTAAGTTCATATCTGATTCATTCTGATCAGCATTTAAGAACACATTTATCTTTAAGCATACGGTTGAGTAGTACCGAATTTGCAAAATTTAATTTGCATGGTCCTAAACAGAGATGATTTTCCAGCTCTAGTCCCAAGTCTCTAAAATAACAAACAGCTCATAGAGGTCTGTCCATGCCTAAGTCATGCCCTGTTCACACCACAGAGCTCAAAGCACAGTATTGTATGAATAAAAGTTCGTATTCTGCAGGGAGCAATTTATTTTGTCTTGCTATGTTATCACCAGTAAAATAAAAAAATCGACCGAAGTTACCTAAGGCTTTGTAAAGTCAGCCTTCCACAGACTATTCCCCTCTGACATAGCTCTCTTACACCATCCTGATATTGCAGTTTGGCTTTTAGAAAACCAGAAACCATGGATAAAACTGCCCAAAACATGGCTTGGCTATTATGTTTCAATAATTTTTCCATACTTTTTCTTTAGAAAACATTCAGGAAATTTTACCTTTTGCTGATGCACTTTCATCCTAGAAGGAAAGAAGAGATTGGGCAGGTAATGAATAAGGAAAATAATTGCATTTCAAATTTGTAATTCCAACTATGAAATCAATTTAGAGGGCATTTACATGGAGAAAAAGGAAAAAACTATTTTTCCCAAAATAGTTTCTGAAAGTACAATATTTGGTTCTTGTTGCTATACAAAAAATGTCTTTCCTTCAGACCTGACTCCCTCCACTTACATATATATTTGTTTTAGATTCTTCAAAGCTATGGATGTTCACTTACATTGCTATGCTACCAGTGTAATATATACGGTTACCAAGGCTACAGGTAATAGCACTGTGTGTATATGTGTAACATGTTAATAATGTCAACACTCTGAGCGTAGTATTAATATACAAACTGTCAACTTACCTGGAAAAATTCTAGTTTTAGACTACTATTTAGTTTTTCAAGTGTTAAATATTTTATATTCAGGTGTTTTGGTAATCCCTTGACAATCAATTATTAATTCTACAACTTTGTCTTTGCAAATTGTCGGTGCCATTTTGGGGCTATCTAGTTCCATGTTTCAATGATTGCTGCTCTCAGTACTAGAAAACCAAGACATCAGTTCCCAGGGCAAAGCATGCATGGAAGTGCTGAGTTATGAGCAGTTTACTAATTAACCATTTATTTATGGAGTCCCTTGAAGGATTGTTTGTAGAGGCATACTTGGCAGAAGCTACTGCTGTGTAAGTTCAGGGTTGGTAGGAAGAAAGCCAAGGCAACACCCTCTGAACCTTCTCCCTCCAATATCTGAACTCCCCGCCTCAGCTGTGGTGAAACCCCATATTCGCCTTGTGTCACCTGTATCCATACCTTAGGCCCCATGTATGGCTATGCCCTGGGAAGCTCTCCCCTCCACTGGTCATTTTGAACTATGCGGTTTTCCATTGGGTGTTTCCTGGTCCCACCTCCCTCTAAAAGGCCCATGCAGGGCTTCCTCACTCTCTTTCTTCTGGGTTAATCCAGCCACCTGGATGTCTCCGGACTTCCTGCCTGCACCCTCATAATGCAACACTGGATTTGTAATAAAAAGGCTATTATGCCAGAGAAGAGCCTTCAGTGTAGCCTTTCATTCTCGCTGATGCTAGAACATCATGCTGGTGGTAACTCTCATTTCTAGAGGAGCCAACAGAAATAGGTCATCTGTGGTAGCAAGAACTCTGTACTTTGGGAGAGTTGTAAAACCATTGCAACTCATCTCGGCAGGGATTTCGCTCGCATAAAGGATGCTGTTGCTACCTCAAGAGCTCTGGGTTAAGCGTCTTTAATTGTTAATCCCTGTAATTCACATTTTAGAGAGTATAACGCAAGTAGTGAGAGTTATTAATTTCACTATTACGTCTTTGAGCCATTAAAACATTCTGAACAAACTCTTGTAATAGAAATTTCAAACAGGGATTTCAGGTGCCCACCAAAGCCACTCTATCACTACCCTCCTCATCCGGACAGGGGATAAAAAATATAACAAAAGGCTCATGGGTCAGGAGCAGGGAGGGATCATCCATTCATTGAGGTCATGTGCAAAACAGATTCAACTCAGAAAAAAATTCATTTATTACCAATCAAATCAGAGTAGAATAATGAAAAATAAAACCAAATTTTAACAACCCTTCCCCGTACCTCTTCCTTCTTCCCAGGCTAAACATCACTCCCAAATTCTCTACCTCCTCCGTGTCAGTGGCACAGGATGATTAAAAAATTATTCCAGTTCCCTTTTGACATAATCTTGTCATCTTGATCATCTAGTCCAACCTCACTAACCCATTTTTCCAGGTATATAAAAATATGTCATGTACAGCAACAAACAGCTTTTGTACAACTTTGGCTTGCACTCTTGGAAATAAACAGCTAAAAAAACCAGCAAAGTTCTGAGCCTTGTACAAGTAGAAATACAGGAGTGACATAACACCATGAACATGTGGATCTGTACATGCATTCTTATCTCCTGTGGAATAATGATTCTCTTTGCCTTGATTAAGAAAGGTCAACTGTCAACTTTGTACAAGTACAAAATGACTGCCAGAGTCTCCAGAGAGATTCAGCAAATACAGAACTATCAGGGCTGAGAGAACAGTGTGAACACACCTTCCATCTCAGGGCAAAGACACAGGGAGAGGCCCATCAATTTGGCAGGCTTTCACTACAAGAAGTTTTAAGGTAAGGACTAGAGAATTATTTGCAGATCTTTCAGAACTGCAGAATGAAATGAGAACAGAGAAAATTTGATGACAGTATGGAAAAATAAAATCTATAAATGTTCTAAACCAGATGTTCATTCTTTTGCAGAAGGGGCACGCTTCCCACTCCCTCCATGAAAATTTATTTATTACGACAGGCATCTTTGGTCATATTTTTGAAAAGAGGAAAGATATCTGACTCGATCACAAGTGTCTCCAAGAAGTGACTCTTACTTGTCATTGCAGATTTGGGTTATTTACACATTTCATTACATACTGACAATAAAGAATACACTATCAGAACAGGATTGTGGCAGAAATGACTGGAAAAACAGCAATTCCAGGGAGAACTATAAATACCCAGGATATTTCTGAATTATGAACTATGTATTCCATTCTTAATTATAATGAAAGATGTGTGAAAACTCATTTCACTTGTATCTATAAATTTCAGGATTGCCTAAAAAATTTTCCAAGCTCCAAAATATTGGTTTTGACAAAGGTATGAAATCAATCACCATCCATCATTTCATTCTTGATCCATCTGCTTGAGGAACACAATTTGAGACAGCTGCACAGTCTGCTCATGGATGATCTATGCCTCCTTACTTTTGGCTCTGGTTTTCACATACCTGAGAAACATACAAATATCTAAGGATGGCAAAAGTAGCAGATCAACAGAAAAAGGCTGTTGTCTATCTGACAGAAATTATTCCAGATGTTGAAGATCTGAGACTGTGTGGCTGTCAGAAGCTTAAGTGAATAATGTTTCTCTCATTAGCACTATATTCATTAGGTAATTTAAATGCCACAGGTGGGCTCAGTGCTTTTCAATGCATATATGAAAAATCAGTAAGTCTCCACAGAAAGAAACAAGCAAGCACCAGACTATGCAATTTTAACCTCTAGATCAATTTTTGGATGTTATATAAAAATAGAAGGAAAGGAAGCTCCTTACAATGGTGAAGTAAAAGTGATTATTATGATCAACGTACTCAGTAGATGTGACATTTACAAGAAGAATATCTTAGAGAGTTTGTTCATAATTCAAATAAATTCAGTGTTGCTTTAAATTAACCAGGTGGCAATTTTTAAGCTCTGCTGCAGACATCACAGAAGTCACAACAAAAACAAGGATGTGTTTCAGGTACAATTTTTCAGCTTTGGATCCCATTACAGTTGAGCAAGCAGAGAATGATTTCAGAATGAATTAGCAGTGCCTGCACACATTTTTTGGTTAAAGTTGGAAATTACCAAGAGGACAGAGTTTTAACAGCTTTATGCAGGCTGACAGTCACCACCGAATTTCTAGAACAAATTGCTACTATTTCCATTTAGTTTTGTTGATGTGCTATTCTATGGCCTTCTGACTATTACACACTTTCTCTGCTACAAAGATACAAGAGTTTAACCTTGGGTAGTCAGCCCCAAAATGCTTTATCTCACTGAAGAGATCATTAGCTTTTGATCAGTCAGAGAACACATATATGAGTGTAATTAAGATAAAAATTCAACTGATTTATGGGATGAAGTAGATGGAAATGTCCGAAAGTAAGTGAAGGAAAAGGCATAGAACCAGTAAATCCATTTTTGTATTAATAAAAGGGCACCAACTCCCCTTACCTTACAGCAGTTTCAGGAACTCCTCATGAAACAATAGATGTGTTTCCAGCTCTTCTAAGGTAATATTTGTCTATTCTCTACACCAATGCATACAATTTGAAAATATTTTTATTTCAATTTACCTAGAAACTGTCCTGTTGGGTACTTTTTCCAAGAGCCATGGTGTTCTTCACAATGCAGAGGACATCAGCAGGAGCAATTAAATACCAGTAAAGCAGCTCAGTCACAAAGTCACACTGATACCACTATCTTTGTACTAGTATATTAAACAGCACCAAGACATTTGGCCAAAATTATCCACAGTATTTAATTGTTAACATAATCTTTGGCATAATTTTGGCCTATGACAATGCTCAGAGAAAATGCTTGGGCATGGTTCAAGGAAAAGCAGATCTGGTGGTTCTTCCCAACAGGCAATTTGGACTTGGCTACCCTGCTTTGAAGCAGAGAGAAAAGAGAGTGCTAATTACCTGCAGGATTTAGGAACAGTCTCTCCACAAAACTATTTACAAAATATACACGTCTAGATATAAAAATCCGGTCTCCTCTACAGCAGAAGCCCCAGGGGACTGAGATTGTCTCTCAGGAGTAAATCAGGACAGCAAAAGAACTGCACAACCCACAACATTCTGTAGCAGTCTCCAATCCACTCAAAAAAATGAAACAGAAAACCAAATCCCTGTCACCTAATGTCTGGAAAGTCAAACTGGGGTGCTCTTTGCATCCTGGAAGAGCAGCTGGGACATCCTGCAACCCTGGGAGGTCAAAGGACCAATGAGTACAAAGGGACACCTGCCCTTGGGTATGATCTCTGACCCCCTCAAACCTCTGCTTAGGAAAATAAGCAACTCCCTATAGATTATTCAAGTAAAGGAGGTTTCCCTAAGGTCATTGTACCACACCCAAAAGAATCCCAAAAGGCCATTTGGAAAAGAAATGTGAATCTGAGCCAGAATTCTAGTTTTTAGGGCGTTCAACTGGGAGAAAGCAATCCCAAATTTGAGGCTGTACTTCCTGGACAGCTGATCAGTTACATGAAAGCTCTTCACTGGTGCAAAACTCTGAAGCAGTCCCTGTCCCAGGCAAATTTCTGTCACCCATCTCCTGGGTGACACTTGGGAAGTCCCCTGATTTCCTCAGTCTGGATGACTCAGGCACCCAGGCTACTTTCTTCTGTCTGATTCTTTGATCCCAAACATTCAAAATACTGTTCCAGAAAGGTGAGACAGTAAACATCAGTTCTGTTAAGCAAAGGAGGAATTAGGCATAAGGCTTCTGTCTCCAAGACCACCAACGCACCAGCCCACATTGGTGCCAGTTTCTAAGAGCACAAAACTGACCCTCACAAGAGTGTTCCAGGTTACACATACAGACTTTCCTTCCCTATCCTGACAGCCTAAGTTTCCATAAGAAAGGCACAACTAAGCTCAGTGGTGCAGCAGTTTATCTGCCTCATGAGGCTGCCCACCACCAGGAGACAGCTCCCAAGTGGTACCATGAGCAAAATCCAGACTCATTTAAAAGCCATCCCTTTCCTGCCCTCCTTCACTCTTCTGCTCTTCAGGAATTTGTAAGCTGTTTACATAATCAATCCATTGTATGGCTTTTGTTTTCTTTGGGAATAGTGTAACTGTCTTGCCTTGCACCCCTCTCAGTACATTTCTTTTTTTCCATCCCTCTCTTTGGCAGTCTCCCAGAGTTGTAGGAAATCAAAGTATTCCCATGAGGGAGTGGGGTGGAACGGGACAACAGGTGCCCTGGAGCACAGACATGTCAGGTTGGACTACCTACAGGGGTGAACCAGGGACAAAGCCCTTTGGTGCCCTGAGGACCCAGGCTGTGCCTTCAAATCCCTAAAACTCTGCTGCATGGGTGTCCTTCCTCCATTTCATGGTCTTGGATAGGAACAGCATTAGCAATAAGTAGTACCTGACCTTGCTGGCAGTGAAAACCAGGGAGGAAGCAGCTGAAACAGCTTCACATTTTCACCTCTTGAATGGTCTGTTGAGGTAGCGACAAAAGCTCCCTGGAGGAGAAAGAAAAATCACTTCAGTGCAAAACCATATTTTCAAGGTCAGTGATGAAGTTTCAGAATATTATATTATGAAAACAAAGTGAAAAAGAAAGATGTAGCAATATGCACAATTCACTCTGTGTCAACAAGGACAAAACTCTTTATTGAAATCTGCAACAAGGGGGTTAATAAGCTTTACAAAATGCTAAGTACTTTTCAGTTGAATGCACCATTTAAAAGTTTCAGGGTGAAATACCATCTGGGCAGATGTTCCTGAAAAATTCCCCAAAGCAAGGAAAAAAACCCACTCTCTGATTAGCTATTTGTTGCATGGCTTGAACTGCTGCAAACGCCATGTTTCCTTAAGAGTTACCCAAGAAGAAGCCAAGCACAAGCCTGTGTGCTAATAAATGTAGTTCTGTGGGCCACCTGGGATCAACCTTGTTTAGGATCCAGAGTGTAGGAAAAAATTGTCCTAAGTCACTATACATATAGTCACTGTAGATAAGCTTAGAATAGTTTGGCAACCTGCACAAATGGCATAATACAACCATGACAGTGATGAACTAGACAAATTATGCATGTACACGTCATGATGCACAAACTCCTGGCTTGGTTCTAATTTCTGTAGAGAATTTTTAAATATCCTATGATGCTTAAGAGTAGAGTAATTTTACTTAATGGCTTCTTATTTTTTTTCCAAATACAAGAATAATAAGAGATAAGTATTCAGAAATGTTAGGGAACTGCTCCCACCTTCTGAGCCAGAACTATGTAATTTTCTTTCCAAGGTACTCCGATCAGATTTCTGAGTTCACTTCATACGAAACAATAACAGCAAACCAAATACCGTAACTATTTACTTTTCTGAAAGAGGTTTAAGGTTGCATTAGAGGTTGCAAGAAACACAATGGAGAAGAGAAAGAAAATAGTCTGTGTTTTAAAATAAACCAAGAATGATCACAGAGCAATAAATGGCACAAAAAACAATATGTCAAAAAGGGGACAGAAAAAGAAATGCCAACAAAACCACACTTACACTAAATGTCCCCTTAACACAAAGATAAAAAGCCAAAGGCTGAACTTGACAAAGCTGAAAATGTTTGACAGCCCTAAACAAGAACTATAAGATGACCTTGGCTACGCTGATTTGAGTAAGCAGTTGTAGACAGATGGCCAAAAGAAAAATATCTGGGTACTTTCAAGTATAAAATATTCCTGGGACTGTAGAGACAATCTTGCTGCTTATAAATGAGGTCTGAAGAGTCAGACTAGATGTCACAATGTAAAAAATGTCAAACATTATCTTCAGAAACAATCTAAAATATCATAGTGTAAACACAAAAATATCTGGCACTGGTAGAAGATATCCAGTCATAATAACTGCAATTCAAATAAAACAAAGAGTAATAGAGCTGTTGTTCCTTGCCTATCCTTGGTACAGTAATAAAGAGGATATATTCGGATGACAGTGGAAATTTTATCATCTATCTCTTTCCGCAATTGAATTAATCACTTAATAGCATTGAAAATCATTATATACTAAATTTTGGGGAAAAAATACTTATTCTGAACAAAGTAGATTAATTGCTAGCAATTTACAGTGGAGGGAAAGGCTGTGACTCTTGGAGCTGTGTTCTAAGTATCCTCAGCTACAAGGTACATGATCTGTTTTGTCTAATCTCCCCATAAAATTTTCTTACACCCTGCCTGGCAATGATTTCACTTGACAGTGAAAGCCGTGAAAGCACTCTAAGCCGTGTTCTCTTTTGATACTGCAGGTGCACTCAAGTGTTTTTTCCAAGCATGTTTCCTTCCTACACCAGTAACACACTCATCACCAAGTCTGTTTGGATTTCAAAGACCTTCAGTGACAGCGGCTTTCACGTTCCCCAGGTTTTCTGCAGATAGTCAGTTCAGCTTCAAGATAGATGGGGCTACAAACATGATTATTGCGCTGCCCAGAGGTGTGCAGACTTCAAATAAATTTGAAATCATGACTTCTGTTTTTCTCCTGTCTACCAAAAACCACAAAGGGCTTTTTGTGCTGGAAAAACATTTCACTTACAGCTTACATTTATTAATTAGAAATCTGCAAAATAAGAGGATAATTTTTAATATTTCATTTTGCTGAACTTCCCTCCATAGCGATGAGCCCTCACAATTAATCATTCATTATACTCTGCTCATTCAGACTCTGTGGATTGCCACTATAACGTGTCATTATAGTTAAGTTTTTTCCTCAAGAGTGACTTGCATTGCTAAAAATGTGCCAGAGGGAAACAAAATAAATTGATACTTCATCCTGCATGTGGTGCTTGCTCTTTTGGAAAAAAATAAGTACCACAGAAGTTGCATGTCCAAGTATTTTAAACTTAATGAAAGCTCAACAACATCTCAGAAATAATTTTGCTTTTTCTTTCATAAAAACACCTAAGAATTTGTTTCAGGTCCCCCCCCCAAAAAATATGAAAGTACTTTTCAGCACTAGACCATACTTACTTTTTAGGTCAAGCTCCCTTAGATTCACTTGCAAGGCACCTTTGCATCATAGATATATCACCAGTCCACTGTTTATTTGTCCTGCACGAAAACTATTTTCAATGTGTTTTCCATTTAAAAAGCTATGTGTTGTGGCCTAAATAAGCATTCAAATGTATTTTGCATTATAATTCTAGAACTATATGTTAAGCAAAGTAGAAATTATTATGGCCAACTATACTTTTCTAATTGTAAGTGATGTGAAAGTTCATACCTTGAAAACGACTAAAAGAAAATAATGTCTTCAAACACTAAACTGATTAAGGTTCTGGCCAACAGCCCTACCAGATGTTATGTGTTAATTTCTATTGCAGAAAGACACCATTAAGAACATTAAAGCACCTGGGTAGGGATTACTGGAATGTAATAAGGGTAACATGGTAAATGACCCTTACTTTTCCCATCGTTTTTCAGACTGCTGAAAATTAACTGGGGTACAAATGCATTCCTGCACCAGCAAACAATGAGGGTGAGGACTAGTGGTAGCTCATACATGAACAGAGATGGACAAACACCAACCACAGAGCTTATTCCAAAAAATAACTAAGTTAACTGAGAAAATTCGGTAGTTTGCTGAAGCTGTCTTCTAATTCTGGTGATAAGATGTATGACGTACAATATAACCATGCTGACTGAAATATCCCAAACAAAGGTGTCTGCTTCGTTTTTCTTCTCAGGGAAATGAGGAGAAGAAGAAAATGGAGAATGGGATGGGAAGGGGAGAAGACAGATACAGTTTTAGCTCCATGTCTGGAGCATCAAAGCATAAAAGATACTCTGTATTGATCTGAACACAACATTTGCATTCTGATAGGAAAACTAGCAGCAATAGAAGTCAAAAATAATGCCACACATCTGTAAGTCATATTGAATGTTACTGCTGTTAATTATGAATATTTATCTTGTATACATGTTGAAAACTAAAAATAAAAATCATATTTTGCTGTTCTGGCAAACTCTCAAGCTGCTTAGAGCAAAGGCTATGAGGCTTGGAAGGAGTCTGTTCCTGTGATTCTTAACAGAAAATAAATAGCCATGCTTTTTGGAGCACGCTTTTTGGTCCAAGGCCTCTCTCCAAAATTCTGTTTTCCATACATTTTACATTTACATATGGACAAAAATATGTGTATTATAAGTTTAAAAATCTTGTAATTATATTGGTGTTTCTTTTTACTTGTTTTGTGCAGGAACAGAACTTTTAAATAAATATACTTGTGCTTTGAATTTGTGAGCTAGAGTCTCGGTACTGCTCATTTTGAATCTCTATTGCTAATACACTTGAAATTGCTTCTGCTCTAGAGAGGAGCCTTCTACAGATCAAAAGCCCAAGGAAATTTGCAAGTTATTTCAGATGTAACAACCTCCTACCCAGCTGCCATTCTCACTCACTCTTCTGCATTTTTGTTAGCAAACCAGGTTCAAAATACATCCAACACTAGCAATTTCTCAAAACACATAGCTGTGTCATGAAGGCATCTGAACATAGAAATTGAATGCTGTAATCAATGGCATAGGGAGAATGACAGTACAGGGAAACTCTCAACCCCTCGATGACTCACATTTCTGATGGTTGGGCCAATTTCTCTATGACAAGAGTTATGAGCAGTTACTGTCTTTTACACATTTTCATTTAAGAGAAAAGAAGGATTTCCTTGCATCCCATAAAACAGATTTTCAAAGAATGGAAGTTATTTTGGTCACTCTTTGTTTTAAGGTCTGCTGTCAAACTTTAATACGGTTAATGGTTTTGTCTGGTCCAAAAACTAAAAAAAAAAAAAAAAAAGGACCTGTTAAAACCAATTACTGTTATCTAATACAAAACATCACTTTTCAGGGCATGAGTCAACCAAGTCACTTTAAATAGGAATAAATGTTCCCTATCAGATTTCTCTTCCCTTCAGCTAAAAATCCAGATCCTACTCTTTGCTCAAGAGAGTGTATCAAAAGAAGACAACCCATGTAAACACCTGTCTCTTAGGCAAATGTGTAATAGTCAAAATTCGTATGTTTATTTTAGATTAACTTATTTTTAACATAGCTGAGGCAGTGAAATCTGAAGTGGAATTAACTTGTGTATTTATATGTTTTAAATTGCCACTTTGTTATCGTTTGAGATAATATCAGGAGGAAACCCACTCCAAAACAGAAGGCAGTTTTCACCAGCCCCTCCCCTACTCTGGTCTGGAAAGAAGTTTCTCAGAAGAAAGTGAAAAAAAAACACCCTGTTTATTCACACACAATATGCATGCAGACACAGCAAAGACAAAAAAAAATGAATGAATAATATCAGATAATAAATCCCCAAAAAGGGAAAACCTCAGTAGAAAGTCCCAGAGTCCCTTCCGTCTGGTTAGTCTCTCGAAGATGGGGTCCCAGCACAGGTTGCACCAGGCCTCTCTAGGCCCGGGAGGGGAATGTCCCTCTGATGATTCCAGAGTCCCTTCTGGATAATGATACAGGTCCAAGGAATAAGGAAAAAAAAGAACGAAAAAAGGGAAAAAATCTTTCCCTGCTCTTCTTGAGGCAGGCAGTCTGCAGGAGGGCTGGGAAGCGGAGGGGACGAAAAAACAGTAGCAGCAGCAGCAACAGCAGCAGCAGCAGCAAGAAGAAGGAATGCTAGGGGAGTTGTCCAACTTATAAACAGTTCCACTGAGCAAAGATCTGGTTTTTTTCCCCCGTATAGAAACATGACCCCGTGCTGAAAGCTCCACTGACAATGAACAACAGCTGACGATGTGAGTACACTATTGTGGGGAAATGATAGAGTCACCCCAAGACACACCTGTCTACCAAATTGATCTTGTGTTTTTTAGTCGAATGAGACTAAGGTCACCTGATGTGTCTCCTTTATATCATTCATACTTCTGAAACAATCCAGATCTACATTAGAAAACAACAACTATGTTAATTTTTACCTGTTAGATCAATGAAATAATTCAAAAGTTATGTTTGGCTGACCACATTAATTCCATTGTCTGTGACACTGCCTGGAATCATTAATGCACCTCATCTCCTTGTAGATCCTGCTGGGACACTTGTACCTGAGTTGATCCTCTTGAGAGGACAAATGAAATATTCCATGTAGATAATAATATATAAATCTTGTGGATAAAATAACATAAAGTTGACATAAACATATACATTAAAAAATGAATACATGTATTTATTTACATATATCTACATGATGTAAGCATGTCTCAAAATTTATTGCATGAATACGTATGTACTTAGAAAGCAATAAGAATTTGCTTATTGTTAAAATTGGATTATTTTCAATAATTAATAAAATCACAATAAATAAGTAAATGGTACATACTTTAAAACTGCCTCTATTAAGAATAATCAGAATTTTGAGTTACAACTGTAGCGATAGCCAAAATGTATAATATCTCTTCCTACAGCATCTGAAAGACCAAACACTGTAAATACATGTAAAATAACATGGAAAGTAGAACTCTAATGAAAAAATTGACAGCCTAAAAACATTTTTCAGATGGATGCACAATGAACTAAACCACCTAATCTGCCAGATTTGGGAAACATGGTAATTAAGACCTACACTAATCACGTGGGAGAAAACTGACTGCTTCACACACGCACACAGCACTTACATACACACACAGGCTGCTCTCCATACTATTCCACTGAGAAAACTGAGCTGTTGAAAAGATTCTTTTTGTAGTGAATATTTACAACTCAAAATGGGGGCAGAGGGAGTTGTCTTGAGAATTTGATTGACTGCATTTGCACCATCAAAGCCTTTACAATCAATCTCCTGTTTATCAGGATTTTTCTTTTACTTTGCAAACCTCTGAACAGATCAGAATGTGATATTTACTTGAAACATCTAAGTGACTCCTCAATGAGTCATTCTGCAAATTACTTTTTCCTTAAACCTCTCTTGGATAACACAGCCCTAAGTTCCAGAAGTGAAATACAAGGGAATAATCAGCTGCATTTCCCATCATTATGATGCTGACTTTCATTGCACTTTAACAGAGAGATCTGATTCAGTGATTCCAGCTCTGTTTTACTGAGCATTTACCCAGTTCAATACACTAAAATGTATTTCCTCCCATAAGAAATTGGTCCTTTTTTTTTTCCATTCCAGCACTATATAGTTTTGAGTTGCTTTTTTAGCACTTGATCTAGAACAAAGGGAAAATGAACATTACAATGGCATCAAGGACCAAAGTGTCTCTCTCCACTCAATAGAGTACAGTGTATGTACTTTATTGCCATCTTTTGCCTTGTAAGACATACCCTCGCTTATTCAGTCACCAAAATTAGAGGCAATTAATATCTTTTTTGCATTATCCATATCTATTATATATTATTTGAGTAATAATATATGTATATATTAA
>VZRZ01006775.1:0-11400 GCA_013398175.1 Climacteris rufus | reverse complement strand
CAAACGTGCCACCTTAGCCAGGCAAGTGCAAAAGTGCATTTTTTAGTGCAAAAGTCCTCTTTTAGGGTTTCAGTCTCTGTTGATGATTGTGAGGCAGATAAGGAATTTTCAGGCCATCTCTTACATCTGGGCAAACATATTTGTTAGGGATGGATAAATACTACTGGGTAGAACAAGTAAAAAGCCGTGACTGATAACAGTCTTTGAAGTTTTGTTAAACTTTAGGATAATTTGTAAAACAAATGGATTAGTTTACTAAACATGTTTTTCTATGGGTCTCTTTCAGAGCTGTAAGTTCAAAAGAGAACAAATTTCACCTTTTGAAGTTCTCTTATAGTAATTATCAATTAATTTGAAATGAAACATCATCATTTTACACCAGCTATCCCATACATATAAGAGTAATACTCAAGATATAAACCAGCAAGTAACTACATTTTGGAATTTCCTCATTGTGAACCTGGATCAAAGATCAGGTAAAAGGAAAAATTTCATCTCATCTGACCAGTATGTAATCCTGGTTACAAAACCCAAGTTAGATATTAATTACAACAGGATGCAAGTATTTTAATAACTTAGTATAAAATATTCACTTTTGGTGTTATATAGCCTTTATTTTATTCATTTTATTCTTTGACCAAGAAGGTTTTCAGAACTATTCCTGTGTTTAATAAAATGTTTCCTTAAAAAAATTAAACTTTTTTTGCACTTTTTCAAATACAAACCCAAATAACAAAACAATCTGCTCCCTCTGAGACCCACAAACAAATTAAGTGGAATAGATGGGACTTTTCCAGCAGTTAAGATTTACTACATATGTCCCAACACTTGGAGATAGGTGGAAATAGGATGTTCTGCCATAAAGAAGAAATTGAAAATTGGTAGAAGAAATAACTAGAGGGGAATACCAGTCAATGAAAGTGTCTGACCTCCCCAGTGAGACATTATTTTATCATTTTATGTCACCTTGATTGGTCTGTTTGCTTGAATCTTCTGTATGTATGTTTTATTGTTTTATTTCCCATCCTGGTCAAAAGGGGCACCTTTATTGTTTAGTAAGCAGAATTAGGCTAGTTGCAGTTTACACAGTCAATAGCAGTCAAACACTAAGGTCAGTGTATATCACATCTTGGAAAAATTAGGGTTAGAGCAGGTGAAATTATCATCCCATTTTGGTTTTATGGCTCTAATAGAAAGCCACAGAGTCCCTGACCCCTGCTGCCACTCATGTCTTGCTCTAATCGCAATATATGACCTTTGACACTCAATTAAAATAGGAAATTAGGCAAAGAAGGGGTCAGTATGCATGTTTGGCTAATCTGAGCTTTTGGAACAAAAAGTTCTAAAAGGCTTTCAAAGAGGGAGGAAAGGGGCAAGAGGGGAGGGCAGGAGGGACAGAGAAAAGGAGGGAGGAGAAGGGGAAACAAAGCAAGAAGAGAAGAAGGGGTAAAGGACAGGTGAAAGGAAAGAAAGCTCTTTTGCATCTGTATTTTCGGTAACCTTAAGTGGATTAAAGCATCCTGCTGCATGGCAATTTATACACACACTCTATCTCTCTACTAAAAGCACAGATCTGTCTTTCTGGCTGCTTATATGGGACAAGGTTGATGCATTTGGTTTCAGAATGAAATAAACAGCCCTTCTCTTTAACTATCTTTGTTATGTGAATGAAAAATAAATTACTTATCTTCATCTGGTGACTCTGTGCAAGGAGAAAGCAGAAGAGTCACTTGATTTTAAAGCTAACCACAAGTAACACTGCAAGTAGATGGGATTAGCTAAGAGAAATGATTTGCAGATTAATTGGATACCTGTCAGCAGATCTCAGAGAAAAAGAAGCCCTATTAATTGCTCTTACTTGAGAGAATAGGTTTTACCTAAGAATAAAAATGTTTTAACTATCCCCAGTCTAACTATACCTTTTCATTGTGGGTTGCACAGTCTTATGGATTTTTAAGTCTATGTGAATCTACAGGAACAAGATAATTTTACTTGCAGTTAAGATACAGGTGACCTCACTAATCCACAAAACAAGTCACCAAATTTGCACTGAATTACAATGGTAGTTTCAGAAAGCTATTCAGGCTTGCTTGAAATCAACTAAGGAACCACCTGGCATGACCTTTAATTGAACTTTTTACAGGTGTTCACAGGTCTTGCTTTTAGAAAAGGCATGAACATGTCCTATTTGCAAACTTCTAAGCTTATGTTTTTAGTTGCTGGATTGAACTGCCATTTTTCAAAAAAAAGCATTTATCTGTTTGCTGAACAAAAAAATCACAGGAAAAAATCAGTTTGGGATTGAAAAAAATAAGAAATTTTGCTTTCCCTTAAAAAATGTTTAAAATTAAAACAGATCAATTTTTGGAAACATTGGAGACGTCATAAAAGTTCTTCAACAGTGAAACATAGAAAAGTTTCAGAACTAATCTACCCTCAAATTTTGCAAGAAATAAAAGCAAATTGAAATGAAGGTTTGAATTTTTAAGAAAGAGATGATGTTTAACTGAAATGAGACAAAAGTCCAGATAAGTTTTTTGAGTAAAAATAGACATTTTCATGATCAAAAAATATTACCACATCTCTTGCCAGCATATTTTTTAGTGTGAGATGAGAGTAGCATATTTCCATAAAGCTGTTTGTTCCACTAACCAAGGCAGCAAAGCTCTAGAAGCACTACCACATACTATTTCAGAGGAGCTAAAAACTGCATCTTTGGATCTGCAGCAACAGCACAATAGTTAAGACTTACTGTAGGCAGACTGAATAATGTGCCAGCAAGTGGTGGCAAATTTCAGTTAGGGATTTCTTTAACCTCACCAGACACTAAGAAAAAATCCCTTCTACAACTAGGACAGATTGCAACTGCTTTTCTGTTTATTCTGTTCTTGGAATTTTCATTAGAGTTTTGCAAAGGCATCCAGACAGGATGATGCAATGCAGTTTGCCCAAGGCCTGGAATTACGTCTGGGCCTGAAATAAGTGCCGAGTCACTTTTAAAAAGCAACTCGTTTATTAGCAAAAAGCACCAAAACCAACAACAACTGTAAAGCGCTTAATCCGGATGCTCTTGAGGTAGCGACAGCGCCTTTATGTCAGCAGAATCCCTGCTGGGGTGAGTTGTATAACTCTCCCAAAGGACAGAGTTCTAGCTACCGCAGATAACCTGTTTCTGCTGGCTCCTCTAGGACAAGAGTTTCCCCAGGCATGGTGTACTAGCGCCGATGAGAATAAAAGGCTAGACAGAGGGCTCTTCCCTGGGATAACAGCCGTTTATTGGGAGTCCAGTGTTGCGTTCTGAGGGTCCAGAGATATCCAGGTGGCTGGAGTAACCCTGAAGAAAGACCGAGGACGAAGCCCTGCAGGGCTCTTTTAAAGGAAGGTGGGACCAGGAAACGCCCAATGGGAAACCACGTAGTTCAAAGTGACCAGTGGAGGAGAGCTTTCCAGGACATAGACATATATGGGATCTGAAGTATGGATGCAGGTAATAAAAGGGAAATATGGGATTTTACCACAGCTCAGGTAGAGGGTTCAGATATTGGAGGAAGAAGGCCGAGGGCTTTGCCTTGGCTTTCTTCCCACCAAACCCTGAAGCTCAAAAGCAGCAGCTTTTGCCAAGCATGCTGCTACACAACTGAAAAGGGGAGGTTGAGAGAAACTCGCCCTCCCAGCAGCAAGGCAGAGAAATGCTGTGAAGGGCGCGGGGTGCTCCCTCAGCCATGTGCACCTCAGTAGGGCGACGTAACCAAAGGAGGACAAGGAGCAGGGGTGCAGGAGGTTTTTAAAGACTCCCCCCCAGCTCCGGATTGGTGGCTCTGAATCCTTCCCATCACTGGGGGTATCTATGTTGAGGGAGCCTTGGACACTGACTCCATTGTTTTAGCTCTTTTTCCAATTGCTGGTTAGCATGACATCATCGGAACTTCTTGGTCCTTCTGGAAATTTCCTTAGCTCACCCCCTTTTCAGGTAGCCTGATCTTGTGGTTACAACAAAACATTACACCTGTACATTTCAAGATGCTAAATGCCGTGGGTAGAAAGCATGAGTAACTCGGAGCCTTTTGCATAGGCTTGGTTCACACACAGCAGTTTAATTTATGCAGGGAAGTAAAGAGACGAGAAAGGGTTCTTATCCGCTTATTGCCAGGAGGATTTTATTACTGGGATGGAGTGCGGTAAAAGAAAAGTTGAAATGGAGGTCAGGACATGCCACAGGACACAGGTGAGGGAAGGGCAGTCAGGAGAGCCAACCACTGCAGAGAACCACAATGATTGACGGGGTGCTGGCCAGTGAGTCGACCATCCACACTCAGCGCAGGAACCAACGAGCTGTCCCCCTTTGCGGGGACAGCCCCCGCTGCCGCAGCCGGGGAGCCCCCCGACAACCTGGAGCCACGCCACCCCAGCTGCACCACGTGGGGTGGGGGAAAGGACTGGCCCCCGCAGCCCCGGCTCGGTTGTAAGCCACACCCAGAGGCACCACAACAGCTAAACTTAATTTACTTACAATATACCAAATCACTCCGTCCAGTCCCAAACATATTCATAACAAACTCAAACTTGTAAACTGTGTCAAACCTGTAAAAAATCAACGTTTTTAACAGGCCCACTAGTGCATTACTACCTGCTTCACATCTGTTTGATGTTTTCAGTGGTGACACAGACAGTGGGATCAACAGCCCCTCAGCAAGTTTGCCAAGCACCAAACAGTCGACACACTGGAAAAGAGAAATATCATGCAGAGGGACTTTGACAGGCTTTAGAGATGTGCCTGTGGAAACCTCAGGAAGTTCAACAAGGTCAAGTGCAAGATGCTGGACCTGGGTTAGGGTAATTCAAAATACAAACACAGGCCAGCTGGAGAAAGGATCAAGAGCAGCCCTGTCAAGAAGGAGGTGCTGGTGGATGAAAGGCTGAACCAGCCATGTTCACTCACAGCTCAGAAAGTCAACCTTATCCTGGGCTGCATCACATGAAGTGTGGCCAGCAGGCCAAGGGAGGTGATTTTCTCCCTCTACTCCTCTCTTGTGCAACCTCACTTAGAGTGCTGCATCCAACATATGATGGATGTGGACCTGTCAGAGTGAGCTCATTGGAGGGCCATGAAGATGACCACAGGGCTGGAGCACTTCTCCTATGAAAACAAACTGAGACAAGTGGAGCTGTTCAGTCTGGAGAAGGAAAGGCTCCAGGGAGACCTCATTGCAGCCTTCCATATCTAAAGGGGATGTACAAAAATGCTGGAGAGGGACTTTTCACAAGCACATAGAGTAATAGGACAAAGAGGAATGTCTTTAAACTGAAGGTCAGATGTTAGGGAGAAACTAACTTCTGTGAGGGTGATGAGGCCCTGGCACAGCTTGCCCAGAAAAGTTCTGGATACCCCATCCCTGGAAGTGGTCAAGGTCAGGCTGGATGGGGCTTTGAGCAACCTGGTCTAATGGAAGGTATCTCTGTGCACAGCAGGAAGGTTGAAGCTAGATTGCTTTTAAGCCCCCTATCCATCCCAAATCATTCTAGGATTCTATGACTTTCCTAGAAACAAAAACTAACTCTGTGGCTGCATAATTAAAGAAAATAAACAGGAATATCAGATGCATACTGATTGGCACTATAAATCCATAATAATTCAGAGATGAAGTTAGGAAGTTCCATAAATTCATGCTAGAATCCAAGCACACATTTTAGGACTTTTCCAGCTGTTTGTGAATTAAAGTTTCTAGAGTGTTTTGCAAAAGAAAAGTACCTCTAAGACTAAGCTGCAATTTAAAAAAATATTTTGTGTTTGACAGAACAGAAGTTAAAGTATTTAAGACAAATGTAGAGTTACAAGCTTGTGCACAGAAGTCAGGTGGAGCCAGTTCAATAATTTATATCACTAATTTTCTTAGCTGCACCTCTTTCTGCAGATCTATTTAAGGATCCTGAGCAAGGAAATAGGATCAGAGGTTCCAGTATCTTGCGGTAACTTCCATAAGTCAGCGGAAATTATGTTCCAGCTCAGTTTAAGGTTTAACAGTCTGCATTTTCTGAAAATTCCTTTCTCAAAACCACTCTTTTTCTCCTTCTTTTTTCCCTTCTTTCCCCTTCTCCCAAGAGAGGCAAAGCCAGACTAGCTAGTACTCCCACTCCTAGTACTCCCTCTTCCTGGTTGATATCAATTTATTAGAAATGTTCTGATTTCAGTTGTAACCACAGCTAACCAAAACAGATAACAGGAACGAAACATAATTCAGACTAAATCAGCTAACAAAAATCACAAATATGTTTAATTTGACAAAAACATTCCTCTGTCTTTGGAAAACTTTGGAATCAACTTCTGCGCTGCCTGTGCGAAGAAATAGTTCTCATTCTCACTTTCAGTTTAAGTAGTAAGATCTCCACTGCAATGACTTTATGTTTGGTTGATGTGTCAATTTTGGCTGCAGCAGAGTTAATTTTCTTCACAGTAATCAGTGTGGGGCTGTGTTTTTGATTTGTGCTGAACACAGGGTTGATAATACAGATATGCTTTTGTTATTGCTGAGCAGGGCTTACACAGAGCCAAGGCCTATTCTGCTTTCCATACAGCCACAATGGCAAGGGAGATGAGGTAACTGGGAGGACACACAGCCGAAACAGCTGATGCCAATTGACCTAAGGGATATTCCAGCCCATATGGCATCATGCTCAGTACATAAAGTGGAGTGAAGAAGAATGGGGGGATGACATTTGGCGCAATGATATTTGTCTGCCCAGGTCACTGTCAGGTGTAGTGGGGCCCTGCTCTCCTGGAGATGGCTGAACACCTACCTGTCAATGGGAAGCAGTGAATGAATTCTTTTTTTTGCTTTGCTTGCGAGCATGGTTTTTGATGTCTCTGTTAATGTAGCTTTATCTCAACCCACAAGTTCTGTAGGCTTTTACCCTTCTGATTCTCTGCTCGATCCTGCTGGTGGAGGAGTGGGTGAGGAGCTGCTGGGGCTTGGCTGCTGGGTGGGGTGAAATCACAACTGTTGTAAGACGAGGCAGAAATAGAGAAGAAAAGCCCACTGACTACTATGTATTTTGAAGAGCCCAAGCAAATAAATCCCTTTTGTTTTCAACAAAAGCAGTTTTGTTAATGTTGTTACAATAGAGGATGTTCCACATGTGAACATAACAAATGTAATCATTTCGGGCCTCTCTACTTCTTCTAATAATCTGCATTACTGTATTTTTTGTCTTATACTACAATGTAAACATACCTGCAGATTCCTGTCTATAGCTAGGAGAGGTGAGCATCTTTCAAACAAACTTTTAAGTATGTGTATTTTTCCTGTACCTAAGAACTTTTCAAGCAATATCCCCATTGTGACTTAATTGGCTACCCATTTCCTATATTATAGAGATTGAAAATTCAAGAGGCATGATCTGTTCCACTAGTTTTGAAGAAAACAATTTTCTTTTAGTTGTTTGTGGGTTTTTTTTTCCTTTCTTTTTCCATGGCTTTATTAAATATAAGTAAATTTGAGTTGGTTAGCAGTAGTAAAGTAATGCATCTTCTATTCAACCAAGTACACAGTATCTTTCAAATTTGAAGACCATTTGAAAATTATTTCTTACAGACCTGGTTTTCTGACCTTGCTCTGCTTTTCTCTTCTATGACTGACTTCAAGCATACGAAGGTCTATGTAATCTTTTCTATTGACTTCTCACAAATTTAACTGGGTTGTGAGTGGAAATAGCTTCATTTTGCAAGATGTAAAATTATTATTTTGAGAAACATTTTGCAAGAGGTAACATGATTATTTTGAGAAACTTTGCATTGAATAATACTGGGAAATCTAAAGGATGGGGTTGCTTTGAATTTTCCTTACTTATTGAAGTTACAGTTAAAATTATTCTGACATACTCCATTCTGACATTGCTCCATTTTGTGTTCTAGAGTGAAAATAGAATGCAAAACTAGAAATACTATCTGATTTTATTGTAATATGCTCATTTTAATGCCATTGCAGGCTTTATTAACAGTCCTCTTTACAGCTAATAAAAAGGGGAGGGATTTTATCTATTAAACTTATGTAATGCATAAACCAAATGAGATGTTGTTTTTATGATATATAAGATTATGTATCATCAGAGTCAGCTGTCATTCCAATGATCTATAGATGTAATAAATCATAGTGAGACACACTGATAGAGTATTACTCAAAACAGACTGGTGTGCATTTGAAAAGCAGCACTGTAAAACTTCAGACGAAAAAAAAAAAAATAAAACAACACAAAACTGTGGCCTGGACTTGGATTCTGTACCACCAGAAAAATGGAGGAAAGAAACTGCAAGCAGCTGTTGACATCAAGGCCTTAAATATAACTCTTATTAAAACAAATCAAAATTTACCTCCAAACAGGCTCAGGCTTTGAGAGTCCTCTGAGCTATAATTTCTGGCATCAAAAGAACCACTCGTGGAATCCTACTTCACACAGCTCAATACTGAAATCCCAAGTCACCAGTTCAAGGTCTATAAAAGTTACTTATCTGAAATTATTTTCATTTGGGTTATACTCAACATTCAGAAATAAAAACATGAAAGAAAACAGAATATAAAGAGTTCTGACATGCTGAAGCATTTTGTTTCGACCCTTTCAGGCAAAACATTTTGATATTTTATTCTGAAATGTTTTGAGTTATGCAAGGAATGTTGGAACACAAAATGTGACTTTGAACCTACATAGGGATTTGTGTGTGTGTATATGAAAGGAAAATAATTTTTATTGTTTTAAAAAGAAAATTTTTTCAGTCAATTAATTTCATGATAAATTTTTTGCTTTAATTTGCTTTGTAGACTTAAGAAGTAAAGTGGAAATTTTACCATATGAGTCTAATCTCACATGATCAAGGACCGTTTACTCTGTTCAGTATTGACTAGAGCAAACGTTTTTACACAAGCAGACAGATCAGATGGATGGATGGATATCTATCACAAACAGAGCAGTCAGAGAATTTTCCATACAATTAGTCTATTTTCTTTGCAAGTACTGCAGTTCACCCAGCAAATGAGGAATTACACACTTAGGTATGTAATTAATTACTTTCAGCAAAAATAATAGCCCAACACCCTCAGCAGATCAAACCAGTTAAGTTGCTGAGAGCTACTATTTGCAGTTTACATTTACTGTAATATCTGGGCCTCATTGTATTCAACAGGTGCCTCATAAAGCCTTGCGAAGTTCTATAACCTTGAAAGTTTGCAATTAACAACTTTGTTGAAGACCTGTACAAAACCAGCTAATGATACTAACACAAATGACAGATTGTGGTCATTTTTTTCTGGATTTATCTTAAAATATAAATCTTTCTAGATCTGCTAACTGCATCTAAAAAATAAAAACTTTTCCATATTTAGGAGGTTTCATTTTTAAGATACAATTATAAAGAAATGCTCATTCGAACTCAGCTCTTTACCAGACTGCAGCTAATTCCATTATTTATAATTATCTAAGTGATATGGCCAAGTTAATTCCAAAAAACCATTCCACAAAGGCAAGCTGCTGTGGAAGGCCATTTGTATCCTTCTGCTACAAATGACAGGCAGGCAGAGGGTTGTTATGAAATTAAGATGAAGCAATTGTGATGTTCCCCTGCAATCTGTGAACTGGTTTAAACCAGTACCTGGCAGGAGAATTGGAAGAAGTCAAAATCATCGAGAAAAAGCCACAAGATTAGGTCTTCAACACCTCAAACACATGAAGCACTTGCTGGGTCACCAAACCTGAACTCTGTAATATTTGTAGAAGTAAAATCTTTTTTACCAATTATCCACAAAATAACACACTGAGAATTCAAATTAAGAGCATCTCTCTATACTAACAAGAGGATTTCACTTAAGAGATGGAAGTGACATTTCCATCCATTATTACAAATTTTCCTTAGGTCAGTCAGATTTCCATACAAACCCTGCAAACTCGTGGCTCCAGCTTGTTCAGAAAGGTAACAGCTTTCCTTCCTCACTCTTCAGAAATTATTTCAGCCCACTGGGTGTGAATTATCAACCATATAAAACATGGAAAAAACCCCATATTGACCATGGAGAATAATTTACCCCAACTTTGTATTTTCTGTGGTTTTTGTATCTCTATGTGAGAACTTATTCTCACCTATATGTGAGAACCCCCTACATACATTTAGCACTGTATCATAACCACAAGGCTGTGTGTATTTGCCGTGCTGAGGACACAAGAACAATGAGAATTGTGTTTGGTAAACTTTCAAAATTGGAGGTTTATTCCAGTTTCACATGCATGGGGAAGTAACAAACAAGAGAAGTAGCTACAACTGTGTTTTACACTGAAGTTTGATGTTAGCTCAGTTTCCAAAGGAGCACAGTGAACTCACAGATAGATCCATGGCATGAGAAACCATTTGCACATCATTCCCAAATAATAAAATTTATTGAGTAGGCTCTTTGACTGGTAAAACTTGGCTGGAAATCTTGTGAGTTTAGTTTCTCATTCCTGTAAGTTTTAATACATCCAAGTTTACACAAGAAATAATGAGAACAAATTTTCTGATGAAATTAGCTATGTCTGCCTCCTAGCAGGATGGAAGTATAAAGAAGGCAAAAAATAAAACACAATTAAAAAAAGAAATGCTTACAGCAAACTATTTCATACCCCAAAATCTACAGGACTCCAGTCTAGAAGAGCATAAAGTAGATTAATCTGTTCTTTCTGAATGTAGTATTAAGATCACTTGAGTGTAACAGTGGTATAACAGGAACAATATCTACACACCCTAGAACTGCATATTTGTAGTTGTTAATCAGTAGTTTTCCAAATACATTTTGAAACTGGATAGAAAATTCATGTTTATTGTCTGCTTATTTTCATACTTCACACCACTCAGCCACAGATCAGGCAGTCTATGGTGTTATAGAATTTTAAACTTAATCTTCCACATTCCTTTTGCTTCCTTGCTTTTCGTTTTGCTTCTTACATTATTTGACTAACATATGCTTAACTAAAAACTACATAATACACTCCCAAAGAAATTTTGGTTCTACAAAAGGAAAATCTTAAATCTCACAGATCATCATAGGAGCAGGATTTTACTTACAAACTCCATCCTAAAACAAGATCACAAAATATTGGACTAAAACAAGACCTGTCAGGATATTCCTTTATTTGTAGTCACTGATGAAATTACTCTTTATTTACTGATCAGTTTTTAATAAAATCTAATCATTCTGCTTACCCTAAAAAAGGGCAAGAAGGAACTGCTTTGTAGAAAGGATGCTTAAAAAGAGTTAAGTCAGCATTAACTAAAAGATAACATTCACAGAGGAATGGACCAGTTCCACAAACAATTATCACTTGAGATTATGCAGTCCAAGAGGCCAATTAAGGCACCATGTATTATTACCGCTTATTACGGCT
>VZRZ01006774.1:11692-28632 GCA_013398175.1 Climacteris rufus | reverse complement strand
AATCAAACCTTGTAGCCAAATTTTGGCACGGACAAGCTTTTGGCAGGATTAGGGTGCATGTCATCTGTGGCCTCTGACTAGAAATGTCTGCAGCCCAGCAGATCTGTGGAAGGTCCGGGGGCCTGAGGGTCTGGTGCTGCTATCTCCACAAGCTTGTTGTTCTGCCCTGGGTACACAAGACTCAAAAGGCACTAGTTGAGCAATGTGAGTTTTTTTAAGGGATAGTGACAGGGGGTTTTGGCGTGGAAACCATGGCATGAAACTGGCCTGTAAAATTAGCATTTATAACTTCTAGGTGGACAAAAATCCCTTGGTGGGTGACATTGGGTCTCCCTACAAGTAGCACACCGAGTCCCTGACCCAGGGGTCCATATGCATCCAAAGGAACCCTATGGATGCTACCAGATTCTAGGACGACTGTCCTTGCGGTGTAGGTGTCAACCCGGGCTGGCTCTTGGGTGCCGTCTCTAGATTGGCTGGATAGGCCTGTGCCGGCGCCCTGTTTTGGGGGAACGTTTGTGTCGGAGGGCAACTCCCTCTTATTGCACTCCTCCTCGTGTTTCTCGACAGGGGTCAACCATCCACATGGTACTGGGACCTGCAGTAGTCTGAACAGTGACCTGGCCTACCACACCTCTTGCACTGGGGACCCCAATGCCCGTATTTTCCTTTTGCTTTGATTTAGCTCTTTTTGGTTTGTTCCCAGCCTTGGGCTGCTTTTTTCCATGGTCAGAGAGTACCTGACCAGGGGGCATGAGTGCTGCCAAAGCAGACCTTTTGTGGTTCCCTGAGCCCACCTAAGAGCAAGCTTCGACCATTTCTGCAAGTGAAGGTTCCCTGGTAACATATCTATGATTTTTCTACACTCACTTTTGGCATTGTCTCTTGCTAGCCTTCTGCACAATGTCTATCTTAGTGAATCATCTTCCACCTGTTTCTCCAGAGCTGCTGCTATTTTTTCTACAAAGGACAAGAAATGCTCAGACTGCCCCTGAGATATTTTTGTATATTGTGTTTTTGCAGCAGCCATGTCTATGGTTTTTATGATGGCTCCCATACCAATGCTTTGGGCCTGCTCCAGGACCAGAGGATCCCAAGTAGTCTGGAGGTCAGGGTTAGAAAAATAATTAGTTCCCATAAGGGCATTGATCCCAACTTCATGTCTGGGGTCCTCAGGAGGCAAGTGCATATTCTGTAGTGCATGTTTTTCAGCCAGCTTTCTCCAGTTAGTATCAAAAAATTCAGATTGTACCGGCTGAAACAGCACTTGACCCAAATACTTGCTGTTGAAGGGAGCAAGCAGGTCAGTATTCATCACTCTAATAATTTGCATGACCTCAGGAGACCCAAGCCCATACTGTTCTATCTTGGTTTGCAAGTCTTGCATTACCTTCCACATGAAAGCGTCATGCCTGTGTGGCTGACTCGAATTTGGGAGAGCCTTAAAAACGGGAAAGGTCTGGACACCCCCTTGCAGGGTGTTAGTATCGCCTTGATCCACTGGTACACCCCCCAGAGGTGCTGTAGGAGACACATGATTCTACAAAGACTGCCCTGTATGGTCTGGCACCCCCACTATTTCCAAAAGACTCCAACTTCCTGCCTCCAGATCGCCCCATTTTACTGTTTCCCAGAAACGCCTGGGGTTCCTGGGACTGACAGTCACCTTACAGTCTGGGAACATCCAAGGGTGGGTCTCCAGCAGGCGCTTCCTCTGCCACCCAGCCACTGCAGCTTTCTGCCCCAGAGCAAGCACGTTGTCTACATCACTGTCTGAGTCCTCAGACTGGGGCTGCCCTGCAGGTCCCATCACGAAAGCCGGAACCTGGCCAGGCAGAGGCAGTGAGCCAAAGGGCGGCACGGCGGCTGCACCCGCAGCAGGGTGTGGAGGAGGCAGGGACGGAGGTGGAGTGCTGTGCGGTCCCTCTGGCTGTGCCGGCATATGGTCAGACAGGGCTGGCTGCCGCGCTGGCACTGGGACCACCTCTATCACCGGAACCACTGCTGGGGCCGGCACAGCCTGCCCGGGGTCCTCCAGCGGCCCCGCCATCACTTCTGCACTCAGTGCAGAATGCCCAGGCGCTTCCTCTGATGCAGCAGGATGCACTGCCTTTGTCTTCTGGGCTGCTTGAGTGGGCACTTCCCTTGGCTGCCACTTGTAAAAAAGCCCCTGGCAGCCCCGCTAGCTGATGAGATATCCCCACAAGCTGCCACGATATCTTGTCAGAAGTTGTTCCACTGGCATAGGCGGCACCCGCAGCGGGCCAGGCGTGTGCGCTGCAGCGGGGCCAGCTGGCCCTGGTGCAGCAAGCAGGGTGGCTACAGTAGGGCACTGCCGGCTACCCTCCTGTTCCAGCATCTCTGCCAGCTTCCTGGTGGGAGACAGATAAGTCAGGGGAATGTAGTCCCGTGGAGAGGTATACACGGGCCAAACGGGGCTGTCCACCACGACCGGCGTGGCCGGGGGAGGGGGATCCGCAGTCTGGCCATTGCCGGCCATAAACCAGGAGTCTAAGTCCAAAGAGGCGTCTTCCTGGCCATGGGTAGCTTCCAGATGCGTTAAAGAATCCAAAATCCACTGCCAGGTACGATACAAAAGCACCACGTCCCTATCCTCATAGGTCAGCCCATGCCAAAGCTTGGCACCGAGCTGCAGTCACATCCCAGTATCAGGTGTGGTCACCAAAACCTGGGTGAAGCTGCAGCTCAAAGCCCAGTCCAGGAGAGCATGCAATGAGTGCTCGGGCACTGTGGCACTGGCAGCGGCCAGGGCATCCATCCAGGCCGACAGTACCATATCTTTGGTCGGGCCGGAGCTCCTCATTTTCTCCAAAACCCCAGGGTGAGCGGGGTGGGGGGAAAGGAGAAAGGGAATGTGGGGAGAGTGTGCCATACCTCTGAAATGGCACGTACAGGACACGGTTGGGATCACCAGATGTCGCTGTAGAGAGGGAAGGAAGGACACTCAGCCAGTGCAGATAAAGCAGCATCAGCATCAGCAGCCAGCCTTTTTTATTGTATTCCCCTTTATATACGGTAAGAAGTCATCAGGTGGTCAACCACCCCTTTGGGTGATTGGTTGAAGTCCCACAACGCCCAATTCCAAAGCACACCCTGTCTGGAACCAAAACATCTCAGGAAAAACAACAGGTGTCCAACCGTTATCTTCTTGTTTTGCATAGTTTGCATGGGAAAGAAGAATTTCTTAAAAGAGGCTCTGTATAGCCACAGAGACCTTCTTCATGACACAAACAAAATGCCTTGCCTTACCTCAACAAGATGGACATCTGCATGTGAGCTGGGAGGGAATCACTCTGTAAAGAAGGGACAGAAAGAGGAACAATAAGATAAGATTTTTTTCTGAACTATTGCAATAGACTAGAGGTTTAGGGATAGAGTCAGAGGCAAGATGAAGTATTTTATCACTTCATCAGCTATCAGGCAGTAACCAACAGTGCTGCTAGTTTCCTCGGAAAGTTAGTTACTCCATTTGCCACTTCCAAATAATGATTCACTTTCTAAATACATTATAAAGATACAGACAGTGCTTGTCAAGGAATAATTAACTTAGACTGTGCTCAGAGAAATTCCTACTGGAGCTTCAGCTTCCATGTGGTATCAGCATATAGAACACTATGTTGTTGGTTGTGTCTATGCAGCTTGTGAGCCACTGTGCTGCAAAACCACCTCCTTGGTCATGAGCTTCAGCAACAGGGGAGCGTGCCAAGGCCAGCATCAACCCAGTGGGAAAAAATTTAGAGAGTTCAGTTCAGACACATGAAGTTAAAGCTGCTGGTGGGATACCAAGAAAGGTTTGTCATGAAGAGAAGATGCAGTGGGAATGTCCAGAGATAAGGAAGGCTGGTACTTCTTCTATGGCTTTTGGGGTTTTCTGTGCAGACACTGTGAAGTTATATTAAAAGCAGAATTTCAGTTCTAACTCATTAAAGATATTCAGAAGGGTGTCTAAATATTACGTCTCCAAAAGAAAACTGATGAGGTTTCGAATCTCCAAGGTCAGCTTTTTTTCTCCAGAATGAGAAAAAGAACAAAAACTGTACTAAAAAACAGACTGAGAACCAAAGTGAAATCCCGGTCTGGCAACAAGTCTTGGGTCTGTAAATGGAAATGGTGCAGATTTCCTCATGCCCAGTCAGGTCCTTTGTGGCCCAGACTGGCTTTAAAATAATGTGGCAAAAATATTTGGGCATAACTCTGGAAAAACACTGAAACAATAATTCAAATTCATCCTGCTGATTAACAGACCATCCTCAAACATTTCTTTTCCTTCTTATCATGGATTTAACAGGACTGAATTGTAAACTACATTGCAAGTTATTGTTAAAAATAAAATGCACGTTAGTTGAACATGCCTATCAGGATTGTAGTTTATCAGATTAATGCAAAATCAAATGCCATTCTATAAAACTGGGGTGAGTGGTCAATTATCCATTTATATGAATCATAAAACCACTGTTGAATATGCTACATATTTCCCTGTTTCCCCTATCCTCTCACACACACACATACAAAAACACACTTCTTCTTGTGCTATGGACCATTCATAGCAAAATGAAAATAAGTTCATTTTGATATCATTTTGGATATCATTTGGCTGTGAGAATTTTTATCTCTTGAGAACAGGCCAGAACAATTTTTTCTCTTGAGAACATAGTCATAAAGACTCCAGTCTGTTTGATTGGCCATGACTGCTGGTGGAACCCTGGTTTTAATTCTACCTCAAGCTGATAGAGTATGAGACCATCTCTTCTTTTGTCCTAATTTTTGGTGCTTGTAGAACAGACTGAAATCCCAGGACATGGCGGTATTATTGACAGGTGTATAGATTGGCACAGGGAGGACTGAGAAGGAATCAGTTCATGAGGATGTTCATGTTCCAGTAAAAGCTCACAGATTCTGTACAGGCACATCTCAAATTTCTGCAAAGGGAGGATGATGACGATGAAAAATACTCCTTATATTGCTGCAGAAATAGGACACATATTCTGCATGCTCTGAGGGATACAAAGAGTGCTTTTGTACGGATTGGAGAAAGTGAATGGAGTTAATGGAAGATGAAAGAGTTCTGAATTGGGGAACTGTTCCATTACTTTACACAAAAACATTCGCAAGTTTGTTTTCAATGACAGTTCTATTGCCAATCTCCCTTAAAACAGCCTCTGTGAAACCAACAGAGAGATAAATGTTTTGGTTCTGATGCTGGGACAAACAAATCATACACCTCTCAATTCTGGATTCTCTACAATAGTTTCTGTCTTTTCCTACATTCTGTAGGTTTAAAGGTATGGTTTCAGGACTGAGAATGGGTTTATTTGAGGCAATTATGCGATTTATGAACACAAGCATATTTCTAACTAGTTTTCAAACTGGAAACGTAAGTCATCTAGAATATACAAAGCAGAACTAATTTTTATTAAAAAAAAACTATGTATCAAGGAAGAGAACTTGAAGAGATTTGGTGGGGACTGAAATTATAGATTATACAATGACATGTATTAACTTTTTCATCTCTCGTCTGAAGGTAGCTGGTGTTTCGTTGGTGACTGTCTCAATATTGCTTATCAGCCTTTCTGAAATGAGCCTGTGATATTTGACTGTGTCTTCAAGTAGAACATTTGTCTAGAACAAATCACTTGGCTAGTAGAGTAGCTTTGCTTTTATTCTTGCTTCCTGTTCATTGGACCAGAACTAAGCAAGGTAGTAGGAGGATGGCATGAGGATTGAGATGCAGTACTGTACAAAATTCTTATTATCTACTCAGGTCCTGGCACACTGTATGAGGTGTTTTCATGTTATGTCCATTCACGGTTGCATTCATAGGTTCAGCCACGCGCAACAATGTGGCAGATTGACATGGACACCCAGAGCAAGGCTGAATTCTTTGCCCCCATGCACTGTCTTCTTGAATGGAAATATTCACACTCAAGTGTGTCAAGCACCACCAGCTCACACCAAAACAAGAAAGCATGTACTGGTACTGGTGGGGCTGAGAAGAGGCTGGTGTTAAAGGGAAATATTTGTTGAAAAATTTTAGTGTGTTTTAATTACTCTCGAATTAAACAGTTTTTGCTATTTTTACTTAATGTGAATGAGTCCAATAAAACATAATCATTTTTGTTGAAATATTTTGTTGGGAAAAAAAGCCTCATGGACCTGAAAAGAGAAAGCCTAAACAGTAGCCGGTGCTAGAGAGAAAAGAAATTCTCTTAGGCCAAATTCTCTTAGGTCCAAACCAGCTCAAAAATGCAGAGAAGTATATAAACTGCACTGAAACTCCTAACAATCAGTGTGGTTCATTGTTTGCTTTTTTGTTACTTTTTTTTTTTAAATTTATACCTTCCCACAACATGTTATTTCATGGACCAATAGATATTGTTATTATCAGCTTTCAATTTCCTTTCCCAAAATGTGTTCTAGTATAATTTCTTGTACATATCAAACAGTTCCTTGCTCTGAATGGAATTAAACATGTGCAAATTATTAGTTAAACAGACAAGAAAGAAGGAAATAAAAAAACCCAACCAGATAGTTCTATGGTCTTTTCATATTTAAGAAATTAAATTCTGGCAGTTGTGGTCATATCTGCGAATTCTGATCCCTCATATATTTTTTGTCTCTCTTAAGACACCCTTAACTTGCCACATCAAAAGTCAAAATAATTTGCAACAAGCATGGCAGCATTGCTTTAGTGGTGATAGTTGGTTTGACCTTTTTTCAGGAAAGGCTACAATGGCTGGATAGTGTTAGGATTGAATAGGTCATTCGTTCTTACTTTCTCCTTCCAGGGAGTATCAGAAGAAAGCAAGTGAGGGAAAGATTGACAGATCCTCAACAGGTAGAAAACATGAAGGCTCTTCTTCCTATATTTTTTCATTAGCCATCTTCTTAACACCTTATCTCACCTTTAAGTACTTTTCATAGTGGGAACATGCTGGAAATAAAAGTGGCACTTTATTTCCATAAACTTTACTGTGTGGAGACTTTCCTGCTGATAAGAAATTTCTGAAACCAGGAAGCAGAGAAGCCACATGAAAATCTGGGATGATCTGGGTTAACTTGACCTTTATAAGTACCACTAAAGGACAACAACATTAGTTTAAAAATTAAACACGGGTGCACCCGGGTGTGTTACATGGAGGTGCTGCACTGTAGTCAGCCAGTGAAGGCACCAGTGTCCTGTGCAGAGCCCATGAGCGTCCTGGTGAGTGTGAGGGTCCATGCCAGAAGATGAGGCAACAGGACTGTGTGTCTGCTTTTAACCTAAGACCCCACATTCTTTTTTCTTAACATTTGCCAGAACCTATTTTTAACCAACATGTTCAACATTTGGAATAGGGTTAGCACAAAGGTGTCAAGACAGACCTTTGGGAAACTTAACAAACGGCATTCCTCCTCTCCTAGCATTAAGTACTGGAAATAGGTGGCTGTGGGGCCTCACAGCATTATTATTGGGGGTAGTTCTGTGCAGGACCAGGAGTTGGACTCAATGATCCATGTGGGTCTCTTCCAATTTAGCATATTCTGTGTTTCTCTCTTTCTGTGATCAAAAGCCATTCTGATCTTTGTTCTCATACTTTAGTTCCTGATTCCTCTGTGAGACCTTCACTGCCTTACAGACTCTCATCTCTGTCAGGATTGAGAGGGTCAGGTTGTTTTTCTGCTTTGTAAAAATAACCCTGTTCATTTTTGCTGCTCTAAAATGAAACAAAAATGCATTTTAAAACTTTTTGTGGAAATACAAATATTTGCATACATGCTATATAATCAAAACAATCAAAGCATTCTTAATGTTTTACTTAGAATTATTTAGACCAAAAATGATATTACCTGAAACAGCAGTTGTAAAATAATTCTATAATAGTAAAACATTGTTTTAAAATGCCTTTGTCTTTCTGTTTTCACCATGTGTCATGGACTCTGGGCATGAAAGTCATTCCCTGGAGGCAGAATTTTCTGGGTACTAGCCTTAAATACAGACCCTGAAGATGAGCTGCCTACACCTTCAGCAAACACTGAATCCCTGACAGGTATCTCCTGACCCATTTGTAGAAATTAATCTCTTTTAAAACAACAACAAAAAAAAGCCTCTTTATGAACCCTCTTTCCTTCAGACTGTGTGGATTCTTTGCCACATCGTATAATGCTGCAGAATGAGTGCTGTACCACAAGAGAATAGCTACAACAAAGGAAGATACAAAATACCATACCTAATAGGAAACAAAGCCTTATTTTATTTTCCAGATATAAAGCCTCCCTTGCTCCAGCTCTGCAATTAAATAGATTTTTATAAGCAGACTCTAAACAGAAGTGAGTTCAGCTGTGCTCTATCAGGTAAAATTAAGAATTATCTGTAAGGAAAATGTACATATTTATTCAGACATCAAATTGTACCTCTCTCTTTCTGGAAAAAAAATTGAACCTGACAAGGAATTAGAATGGCTCGAATCACTTCCTTAAGTAAGAAGGTGAACCCGTCAGCATTTGTAGAAAGCAGTATTTATATACTTAGTAATATATAAATCATCTTATCTTTGAAACCAAAACAGAGCAAAAATTGTTTTGTTCTAGTGTATACCAGGCCAAATGTTTATGTCGTGTGTAAAGTCTACTGCCTCCTCCTCCTCCTCCTCCTGAATTAGAAGCCAGGCAAAATTACCGAAAGGTATCCTTGATTATCCTCAAATGTTTGTTTGTAACTGAAAAAAACAAGTTAATTTGCTTGGATTAAAAGATACTTCCTACACCTTTTATAAACTCTAGTTTGAAAGGAAAAGTATCTGCTTTGATGCACAGTATTCAATTATTCTGTGTGTTTATCTTATCAAGCCAATCTGTCAAGATGAAATCTGTCATGTTTTGCATTTAGAATTTGCATTTGTCACCACAGTAGCTGAGAAATGAGAACTTAAATAGAAAAGGCCCCAAAGCAGTCATGCTTCTCAATTTTTATTGAGTTTTGATGATTTAGTTTTTAAGATCAAGATTTTTCTAATGTGTCATAAAGAATTTATGGGTTTTCTGTGGTTGCTTTTACAACCAAATGAATTTTTATTGCTGTCTGACAGAAGTAAAACCTTAGCAGATCATTCTTATCTCTACCTCTATCATGTTTCAATAAATGCGAAAGAAAGAAATGTTTGTGGTTGACTTAAACTGTAAACAAGGGCCTTGGAATGGTATCTACTTTGGGCTGGGACTGGTTGGAAACTTTCTACCAGGTGTGCATTCAGTGCCAGGTGTGCTTGTTTGAATTCAGCGCCAGGGAAAACACGGACAATGGTCATAATTGGACTAAAAAGGAACTTGTTGTTCTTAGTTGGTGGCAGTAAATTGTACAGAAATTTACAACGTTAATAAGTGTTGTGCAAACAACAGCAGAGGGAATGAAAGCCAGTGTTGTTTCAGGTTTTAAGTACTTTCCACTTTCTTTTGTCCGTCCTTTTTTTTTTTAAAACATCAGCCAGATTTGAAGTAACACAAGTGTCTACTCAAAACTGATGAAGCAGCTGCATTTTAATGTCCATTTTCCAAGAGTCTTTAAATTTTCTGAGTCTTTTGAACTGAAAGGAACTCAAGAATTGTATATTTCTAGAAGTTTTCAATATGCATGTTGGTAATGTAAAATTTAAAAAAGCATTTTGCCTGGTCTTTTGGCCCAGCAGTCTTGAATTTGATAATTCTTTTCAAGAGTAGTAAACCCTTTCTGCTTTGATGGAATAAAACCACATACCATGGATTCATGGTGAATCCTCTTTTAAGCAGCAGTAACACTTCCAAGCCTGGTCATTTGTACACCATGTACAGATGCCCCCACTGTGTTTTTGTGTCCACACAGGATTTTGGTTTGTACCACCAATGTGTTAATCCTTTCTTACTGATCATTATCACTCAGTGTTTGTCTGAAAACAACACTGAAAAACTGAAGATCAAGGATTGGGGTCGGGCTTACATTTCTTAAGGCAGTTAAAGTTACATTTATTTTTAACATGTTCGGAAATAAATCTGGTTTCTTTAGGGGGTGCGGGGGAAATGTGACCATATTGTCGAAAATGTCAAATTTGCACTTTATTCACTGCAGTGTGGGTATCGATTCCTTTCTTCTGAAATGCCTTTCACATCACCACCAAATGTAGAATTTTATCAAAATTTTTCAGGTTTTTGGAATGAATATAATTTTGACCAATGAAATCTGATTTCTCCGACAACTATGCATATGAACAGAGTCTTCAATAAGCAAGGAAAGGTATTTCATTCAAACAGTAAAATCTGTTGAAAATATTATAACCTCTTTCTTCTTACCATCAAACTGCCATATTTTATAAATTCTTTGTTAAACAATGATTCACTTGGCTCCACCGGCATATTGAAAAATGTGAGGTAGACTTGGGAATGCAAGAGTTGTGTAGCTCCTGAAGTGCCTTGTGCATTTGCAAGAAGAAAAATGATTAACTCTGTATTTATGTTTCTATTTGGTTCACAGGCTTGAATGTTCACTCTAGTGACTGATTTGCATGAATGTTCCTGGGACTGCATTACTGCATAATGAATGTTTATCGGCAAGTGGCCTTATTTCCAGAGGGATGCTGCTTGGAAAATTACACTCAATGTCATTACGATGCATATGCGATGGATGGAAGAGTTGAAAGTTGTTCACCCTCTTTTCTGAACAAGACCAGATATGAGGTTATTTTTCATCTGAAGCAGGAGAAGATGATCCAGAGCCACACTACAGGCATGCAACATCCTGCTGTGTAAAATACACAGTCCTGTTTAGCTAGAACAGGTGAGGTCAGAAATTTATTTTACCCAGAAATATGAGCTGTTTTGTGTTGAAGGAACCTCACCTAAATCACACCTGTCATATCTGCAGGGAAAAAAAAGAGGTTTTCTTCAGCTAATTTATTTTCTTTTTTAACTGAGTATTTGCACTGACCTCTTGGAAAAAATTCTATTATAGAAAACACTTTAAACAAATCCAGTTTCAAATAAGGACAGTTTTCAGTTGTCCCTGGACTTTCTCTTATAGGTTGATCTCTGCTAGCTCTCAGTTAAAGAAAGTATTTAAACAGTTATATTTCCATATTCGACTAAAAAAGATGCTAGAGCAAGCAATTGCCAAGCATTCTACTGCTGATGTATGGGGAATATTTACATTTTTCCTTTCTTGTATACTTCAAAACTTTCTGTATTTAGCATATTATTTATCCTTTTGCACTTGGGATCAGATCTTTAAATTGTGAAAATGAAGCTTAGTTTTATATTTAAAGTCTTTCAAGAGATTTCTAACTGACTTGGGATTCAAGTAGTCACAAATATCTCTACTTTTCCTAATCCACTTTACTAAACTACCAAGATAGTAGTTAAGAATCCCAGCTAAGCACAGCAACAGTGGAAGTGGTACTTAGAGGTTCACAGGATAGTCTTAAAGTTCCAAACTCCTGTCATGGGCAGGGAGGCCTTCCTCTATCAGAAAGAGACACTTAAGTTTTGGCTAACAAGGAGCTAAATGAAGCCAAGGTCTGTTTCAGTCCTCACTTGCTGTGGGCTCTGTTTGCAGAACAGGCTGACACACGGTAGATGTCAGGAATTTGGGTGTGTACAGTCTCTTGCTGGGTGGTTCTTCAGCAGATTTCAGAGCTGTCTCTGCCTTTCACATCAACATGACCTAGAAAGGAAAGATGGCCCAGTCAGCTCAGGTCATCATCAGAGCTGTAGCCTTCACTGAGGTCTCCTGTTTCCCTAAGGTTATCCTGAACATAAATTCTACTTTCTTGAGCAAAGTGCATCAAGCTTTATTTTCTTCATTTTTCGTCAAAACACATTATTTAAAACTTTGGCAACAGTAGTGTCATGAAGTTCATAATGATGAACCAATGAGAAACAGTCTGGGATCAACTGTATGGAAGAATAGTGCAGGAAAATTGAGTCACCTTGATCAGTGGTTGCTGCAGAAGAGAATGAGTATTTAAACTCTAAATAATTTCATCGAGGATGACAATTGTCAATTATTATTCTTTTCTGAAGATTGTGCAATTTGCCAAAGGTTTCTACTTAGCTCTTCCAGACTGACAATTGCTGTGAATAAAATACAGTCTGGTGTCCTGAAGCAGTTAGTACAATCTTCATACTGCCTTACTAGGCTGGTCTTGCTGTATGTGGGACAATCCCACTGTTGTGAAGAACACGAAGTGCTGTAGATGAACTTTCTTAAAGGTTTTTCTAACAGACTTTTTAGAAGTCTGATTTTAGAAAAGTAGTTTTACTTCTGTCATATTAGGTTAATATATTTGTAGAAGAAATTATGTAATATGGTAAACAGGCTAAGTATTTAAATAATTCTTGTTGCTATGATGATTAGATTTGAACAGCATACTGTTTTCCTTTTGAATCATACAGACATAGAAGTATGTTCAGTATTAGTGTTATATCCTTTACCTGCAGAAATTTGACTGGATCCTGCAATGGCTTGTAACTTTATGTCTCTGCGAAAATAACAAACATTTAATACAGTGTACATTTTCTATCCCTCAAAGACTGAGGGAATGCCTGGCAGAAATATCTCTTCAAATTCCACCATCCAGAGAACTTTGTGAATCACCAGTTAATGTAAATTGCAGCTGTGCATATAAAGTTCATAGTTTCCCTGAATCTAGAGTTATTCCTCATGCAAGCGCATGAGTTATAGGCAGTGCTGAGTTCTCAAATGATTTGCTGATAGAAACCACCTGTTCAGTCACTTTTACAGTCACTCATCCCTGAGCTGCACTTGAAAGCTCATTACACAGTTTAATTGTGGATCCACTGATACAGTATTGTGTATGCCAGAGTACTGAATCAAAAGCCCAGTGCAGACTTTATACTTTCTGATAAGGAACATAACAACTTATAGTAACAAAGAGTTTCTGAGGAGTGAGAGAAAAAACCTGGGATTTCTAAAACATTTCATGACAAATCCATGTATTTAAAAATCCTGTGTGAAAACAATGCAATGCAAGACAGTGGAGATTCATATTTTTAACTGTATCTAAGATAACCTAACTTGAATCTAACATCAAACATTCAGAAATACAATTTTCTATACAGTCCTGCCAGCTCTAACTCAGTGGAAAAAATTGTTTCTGTGGTTAGCTGTTAAGAGCAAAGGGAGGAAATTTCTGTCCTTGTTACAGTTGAGAACAGAAACAGGAAGAGTCTAGCAACTTTATTTCTCTGCATATATCAAGTGTAAAACTGTTCAAAAGAGGTTCTTCAATTATTAGAAAGGAACTGATATAAGAAAAAGGTGCTGTTTATAAAATAATTGTCTATTTATGGACTTAAAAACCACCCACATACATGTATGTCTGGATTCTTTCAGCCATAAGAAATTTGACGAGATAGTCAGACAGAATTGTCTGTGATGTTTGTAATATTTAAAGTGAACATGAAGCAGGGAACAGATGCAGGGAAATGAATTGTTAAAAAAACAGAAACAGGTCAGTACAAGGAGACAGAAGAAAAGAACAGGTATTAAAAGGAAGGATGTGAAGATTTAGGATAGGCTTCAAAAGTGGATGGAAACAAGGCACCAGCAGTATTGTTAGAAAAGGCTTTAATGATATAATTTCTAACAGAAGATCCTGGTTTCAACAATCTGCTGGCTCCTGCTGACTCCAGTCTCTTCCCCCTACCTTCCATCTAAATTCTCAAAGCACCTACTGCAGTGAGGGTGCCAGTTAGTTTTAATAACTGTGTCATCACTGTAATATGTGCTGCCAGAAAGATCTTCCTGCACTGCTAGATTTCCTTTCTTTCTTAAGTGCATCACTGTTAAAGAAACCCATTTAGGTTTAGTTTGTATGATTTTGTTTGTGGCCACGCTTCGACATTTCTACATACTTTTTCCCGGGCACTTCACCCTCTGAAATTCATTCATTTTGAAAAGAGGGAAGGAGTGGAAAAAATTGAAGTTGTTCTGTTGTTCATCTTCAGGCAATTTTAATAATAAATTACTTAGAATGCTATGATTTAGATAGTAATTAGAATAAAGAAACTAAGCTAATGAAAATAATTAAGCTGTATAAACTCTCTGAAGTACTTAGGGTAATAGTAAATTGTGATTGGATTTATAAAAACCTTTCTTACATACCGAACTAAATAAAGATAAGATGTATTTTAATTAAGAGGTTCTTTGAATGTTAGTCAAGGTAGAAAAATCTGGAATTACAGTAGCAGCTGATTGGCAGTCCCTATGCACCCTGAGCCTGTATAGCATCCCAACGTCTGGGAAAGAAGTCCAGGAGAACAAGTTACCCCTCCTGCTCCAATGGCTGGATGCTCTTTTTCTCTCCAAGGTCAATACAGGTAAAGGCTTCTATGTAAAACTTATTTGAGTTTCCTCGAGTCTTATGTGCAGAGCCACCCTGTATTTTAAAAATACTCTGATAATTACTTGTACAGGTGAGAAGTTAGACAGGTGCAGGCCAGCGCAGACAGCATAGTATGAGCATCATATGTAAGGATTACAGCAGGCTATTAGCACTACATTCACAGTCACTAACTTTTGCTTTATTAGTTGTTTCTCTTTTTGTCTTCATGTCAATCAGAAGTTTCCCCTCACATATTGATTTGCACCTCCAGCACCATTAGTCCCCTGACTTAGTGATCTTCTGGTATGGAGGGAGCTGACTGCATGGACCAACAGAGAAGGAGGATCAGTTTTCAACAGTGACTCTGGCTTAGAGGTGTGTATGTATGTTGGGCCATATTCATTTTTCTGTGGTGGAATTGCTTCTGGAAAAGGAAAAACTTTTTTATAAATTAATATACTTGATCGTTTTATAAGATTCATATTAGTGACTGAAGTAAATTTATAATGAGATGTATTTTAAAATATAACATCTGTATTCCAAACAAAATGTTTCTTCAGTGTCTTTTTCATAAACCTATAATGGAAGCAGTACAATTTCTAACAATTTTTCTAAAAAAGATATGTTGCTTGCACAGACAAATATTTCTGTCCTTAGATTATAGACATTTGTTAATATAATGGCTTATTGTATAATCCCCTGAGTGATTATCAACCCATTTTCCCATCACTCTCTTTCTGCTTCATTTTACTCATCTTAGCTACACTTTTTTATTATTGAAGTCTCCAGTCATTGGATTGCCATATTTTTATCAATGAGGTAGTTTTAATGAAAACGAGAAAAAATAAGCAGGTCTTTGATCTTCATCCAAAATTTAAACAGAACCCATTTATTTTTTAAAAATTCAGATAGTTGGATAAATATTTGTTCATTCCACTCTTACTAAACTTTCTGATTGATTTTGACATTGAGAGCAAAAATATTGAGTTACATTAGAGAAAACTTTGGATTTATTTTTGATTGAACATAGTGCAGGTGAAACTGGAAAAAAAACTGGATACTGTCACTGATAATTCTGTGTCTCTAACTCACTAATCCTCTGACCTTCTCTCAGACAAATTTGTGAGGTATTCTGAGAAGTCATGGGCATACCTCATTTTATGTTTGCAATTGACTAGTTGATGGCTCAACTTCCCAGTGAGATAAATAACTAATGGTGTACTCTGCAGTAATAATTCAAACCCATTTGTTCTACTTAGCATTGGCTAAGTGACCAGGCTTGTGTGCTCTGTTAATGTCCGGTTTATAAAGGTTGCCCAAATTAAGGTGCAAATGAGACCATATGCCAGTGTCAATAGTATGGATTTTTACATGATAGTAAAGATGGGAGAGAGAGAGAATGTAAGAGAAGGAAAGAGAAGAAGAGGTGGGGGGACTAAAAGAGAGTGACAGAGAAAGGAAATATCACCACTCCGTGGATCCCAATGGTGTTGTGTTGATCCTCTCCAGTTGGTCTTCTTGGTGGTGAGGGTCCCCCAAAAAGCACAGAATTCCATGGGCTAATATACGTTCAGGCCAGGTAGGAAAATTCAGGCAGCTCCCCCGGGGCGGGCGCAGGTTTGCCATTGTCTCTTGTAGCAGACCCTGAATCTGTTGTATCACTTTACATCACGTGCAGTCCTGTGGTGCCAGGCCTCAGGAATGAGTCTGGGGGGCACTTCAGGGGGTCTTTGGTGGATTATGACATCCCCCTCAGCTGCGACTCACGTGAATGTCCAATAACTCTCTTGGGATTGGGGGTTCCACAGCTGAGTCAGGGAGGATGGGTGTTCATTGCCTCTGATCAGAGGTTACACCACACTCAAAGCCTCCTTCCCCCCACATCAGTTGGGGGTGAAATCTGTGCCAACCTGCTCTCAGCAAATGGGTCTGTGGGCTGTGGCCTCCCCCATCCCAAACCAGAGGGATGATCACCACAGCTGCTGGGTTTGGCTTTCTTGTGGATGCGCAACCTTGTTTACTTCTCTTCAGACCTGAGGTGATGGAACAATAGTATTCCCTTGTCTCGGTTTTGAAAGACAGGTGTCTGTTAAGAGAGGTTAAATCCTCCCTTAAGACAGAGAACGTGATTTTTTCCCCTCCCTCCGAATTATTTAATTTTGAAATCAAGGGCTCTCAGGCAAAGATACGGGAAAAAGGAATTACAGTTCTTTACTAATATTTATGAACAAGTAATAACAACAATAATAACCATAAATAGAACTAGGAATTAATAAAAATAACTTTTCCGTTAAATGGTGTAGTCACGATAGAAAGAAAAACAAACAGCAGGAGGCGCCGCTGAACTCTGCTGGGCAGGGCGGTTGCGGTGACTCCCGAACGGCTGCAGGTGGTGCTGTGATGCAGGGTCAGGTCAGCCCCAGGCAGCTCACCGGAGAAGCGAAGAGAGCAGCCAGGCACCTCAGGGCGGCAACGGCAGGGCAGCAGGACAGGAGCCAGTCCTCTTCCCTCTTTTCCCTGACCAGCTGCCGAATGGCAAGGACTTCTACAGTTGCAATCGACTCTGGGGTC
>VZRZ01006774.1:0-11644 GCA_013398175.1 Climacteris rufus | reverse complement strand
CTGAATTCTCCAGCAAAACACCGCAGCCTCCCGCGGCAAGGGAGGGGGAGGGCAGCAGGCAGCAGAGGGGGAAGCAGACAGCAAAAGGGGCAGCTGAACTCTCTCAGTAATTGCTGCGAGAAAACGCAGCCCGGGAAAACGTGCTCCCTCCCGGTAATGAAAAAGGTCAAATTAGAAGCTCACCCCCACTCGGAGAACGAAAACAGGACACAGCTGAGTCTTCCTCCGGTTGCAGCCCCCAAAACTAGAGAGCAGCCTCTCCTTTTCTCCTCGCCGGACGAGACAGAGTGAGTCCCCCTTCTCCTCCCGGCCGGCTCGGCTCTCCCCTTCCCTGTCCCCACCCAAGCCTACTTCTTTTGTTTTTCACAAAGGAGCTGATGGCCTTAATTGTCCGCCTATTTGTTACCTGGTGACAGCGATGGGAGAAAATTCTAAGACAACCCCCCAACCTCTGACATCCCTTTATCTAATCTCAGCAGTTTGACTTACAGTCCAAAGTTTTAGTCAGTCATCTCCAGGGAGGGGTGGTGGTCGTGGCTTCTTCATACAGTTTTGCTATAATAATGTTTAAGGCATGAACTATTTCACTCTCTGACGTGCTCCCACTGCTCATTTCCAGTTTTCATTGTTGAAGCCAGAATAGATAGATAGATGAACCCACCAGTTTGACCTTACAGGGCAACAATTTTCATCTTTTTTGAGGCATTGTGATTTAAGAAAGACAAGAGAGAACAGAGTGATAGGAATCACTCAGGTCTATGAAGCATGGTTTCTGAAAAGCCAGTGGATTAACAGGTATTGCACCACCCACAGAAATGAAAGTGGGGCAGAGAAGGGAAAACATGGAAATAATCTTCAAATATGTACCTGGCTACAGCCAAGGAAAGGGGTAATCTCTTCACAATGACTGTATTACCTAGGAAAGAAATGACTTGCTTATGTTTTTGCAAAAGCGGGGAGGACTTGTGCTGCGGTGACCCAGCCCACCTTGGGGCTGAGTGACATCCAGTGAGTGGATTTCCCCACCCAGGACTCCGACCCTGAGGGTGGATCCAAGGGCAAGACCAAGGTTTAAGGCTACTCCCCCCTCGGTGTGCCTCTAGCAGCATCTCCTCCTCTCCTTCTAGAAACCTCTCTGTTCCTGTAATGCTATTGGTTTAGACTCCTATGTTTATTCATGTGTTTCATTGCTTATGTATTGAGCTCGGGAAAGTTCTGTTCAGTTAGGTTCCCCATTGGTTAGTTCGAATATGTTCCTCCCCTAACCCTTTGTGATTTGCTCCCTGTCATCCCTTGTCATTTCCCTATTGGTTTGTCCCTTTGTTCCTCCCCTTCTCTGCCCCCATTTAAAAAAGGGCTGTTAGCTGCTCCCCAGCGCCTTTCTCGTCTGCCTCCCCTTTCAACTCAAACTCTGCCCCTCAGGGCTGGAATAAAAGTTGGGATTGCAGGCAAAGAGAAGGTCTCTCCTTCTCCTTCACCCTTGCCTTGTTGTTTAGCAACAACCTTGCTGCAGACAGCCTTTTCTCCAAGCCTCCTGCAGGCAGCACTGACAGCTGCTAAATAGGACACTGGTTTGCCCCGCTACTGGGACACCAGACTTGTTGCCTGCCAGAGCCACCGGGCAGCTAGCAGTCAGCGCAACAGACTTGGCATCAGGTAAATCATTCTAGTAGAACAGGTCTGCTGAGACCAGCTGCATAATACCAGCAGACTAGTTTAGAATAGGGAGTGCAAAAATACAGCAAGAACAGCACAGGCATAGCTTTAGATATGTCTAGGGGGTTGAAGATGTAGGGTGGCTTGTTGTCCTCAGCTCAGATGTTCCTTTGTGGTTTTGTGAATTTCGGGAGATCAAAAAAATGCAAACTTACAATGTAGTCACTAGGGTAATGCAGGGTTTCAGGATGTTCTCCCAACCTTGCACCATGCTGAAATAACAAGTATCAAGAAAACAGATGCTGAAAGACAAGAGAGTCCTTATTTATATTAGTTAAATAAGCAAGAAGCAAACTAGCTTGGTACTGGAAACAACCTCATTTTCCATGCAATGGAAAATGTTGCCACACAGTAGCAGTTACTTCATCTACCATTTTGTTTCAGTTCTGTGGCATTTCTGCTGTAGAGCTGCATCTCACTGAGGCCAATTAACTGCTGAGATGGAGGTTCTGTTTTTCAGCTGCTTTAGCTGCCTGGGTGAGCTCAGCAGCTCAGATATATCCGTGCAAGTGATTTCTTCATCACTGAAGTGTAGGGGGTGTACTGGATCTGGCTGGGGGGAAGTTAATTTTCTTTATTGGGTCCTGTATAATGCTGTGCTTTGGATTTTTGAATGATTACATACCAATGCTTTGACTAATGCTGAACTGTACTTCCACACTGTTGAGGCCTTCTCCGTTTCTCGTTCTGATCTCCTCAGACAGTAGGCTATGGTTGGGTAAGAGGCTGGCACCAGACATAGACTGACAATTGACCCAAACTGTCCAAAGGTGTATTCCACACTATATAACATCATGCTCAGCAAAAGAACTTGGTGGGAGCAGGCAGAACTTTCCAAGGTAGCTTTTGCTCAGGAACAGGCTGGACATTGTCTGTTTGTGGGAGGTGGTGAGTGATTGCATCTGCATTACTTGTTTGGTTTTGTTCCCCTTCCTTCACTTATTAAACTGCATTGATCTCAACCCACACATTTTTCTTATTTTTGTTATTCTGATTCTTGCCCCCATCCTGCTGGATGGGCTGCAGGGCAGGGGAGAGTAAATGAATGGTTGGGTGGGTGCTTAGTTGCTGGACAGGCTCAAGCCAGCACAGAAGGTGTGAGCACAATCTGACTCAGGGATGATGTGGACCCTGAGGTGGCCACTGGTGTCTTTGAGGGATGTATGGAAAACAAAATATAGCAATCTTTCCAGATCAAATATGGCTGGAAAATAGTTTGGCTGCCAAGGCTCTGCACTGCAGTAGGCAATGGGGATCCATCCTTGGAGATGATTTGCTAGTCTAAGTCAAGAGAGAAAATTATTTCAAAACCCTTGGTAATACCTACTGTACTGTGGTAAAAAAAAAAAAGAAAGAAAACAAACCACGTGATTCTCCCCTAAAACCCAAACATATATTATATAACTCTGATAAAAATGTTGAATACGTATGCTGTTTGAGTAGCCTGTCCAAATTAAAATTTGTATAAGACTCTCTGAGTCAGGTGAGCTAAAGATAGAATTGTTGCATCTTGGAGAGAAGACAACTTGTCTTCCTGTCTGAGAAGGACCATGAACATCTGAGGTTTGAAAACATATTCCCATATATTATGAAACACTAATTGCTTGTCTAGAGGATGTGTTTTATTTCTGTGCCAGCTCAGCACAGCAGAGTGTTAGATTGAACACTGGAACCATTCCCACTAGGAACTGTTGATTTGGGTTTGTTATTCTATTTGAAAGCTTATACAATGTCAGAGTGACCCTGAACAGTGTGTACTAGCAGGTGTTTGTGTAAGATTGCATCAAATAAACATAAATGCTGTGAAATTTCTGAATAATTACTGCTTAAATGAATAAAATTGCCTGTCTGAATTGGTTTTCACAGTTAAAGTAGAAACAAAACTTCAGGGCGCTTCTGGAAAAAGCAGAAAATCAGGTCTTAACATCACAAAATATGTACATAAATCTTGCTTGTGTTTTCCAAACATGCTGATGAGTCACTGAAGATACTGTCATCTCCAAATTTCACAGTTTCCTGGATGTAAAGGGCTTCACCCTCAGTTTCTTCCAAGGAGTTAAGCATCTCACAGAACGTGATCAAATATTCAGATGGGTGAGATATTCTACATGTTGCAAGGACTTTCTCCAAAGACAGATGAGTAATTATAACAAGTTCACAATCTCTTTTAAAAAGAAAGATCCTTCTAAGCAGAAAACACAGAATTGCATGCCAGCTCAGAAGGTTAGGAGAGAAAATAATGAGATACAACACCCTCCTTACACCTCCGTCCACATAAGAACACTAGTGTTCTCAGCTGATTTTATTCATGGGTTTTGAATGTTCACAATTCGACAGAACTAATACTTTTTTTAATATGTATGCTTTTTTGGTTAATATATAAAATTCTTCATAACCCAAGTCTCTGCCTTTGAAATTACAGAAGAACTCAGTAATTTTCAGCAGTGAAATAAAAGTCTGCTGGTGGAATTTGTTCACAAAAACATGTGGAGGATGTGGAGCAAAAACAGGTGAGGAACTAAGAACAGCTTTACCTTTCAAGCAGATGCGAATAAAAATATGTTTCCTCTAGTAAAGCCATTGTTATCCTGGAGATTACACCTGTTGCTCCAAACTAACCATGACTATATGCAGAAAATATTGTGAAATTCTTTATAAACATGATGATAACAGTTTTACTTGTTAAGACTTCTTTCCGGTCATGATGGCACTGAGGGGTGAGCATGACCTGGTAGCTAGGGTCCATCCCACCACCCTCAGCCAGGGAGCAGGGTTGACTGGAGGCAGAATTTTTCAGGATGTTTCTGTGAAGAAGAAAAGAAAAAAAAATTAACATTGTGCAGAAGGAAGGGAGTGAAGTCATAAAATGGAGGACTTAAGGGTGGTGTGCATTTCATTTCCTGTGTTATAGGTACGTGTTTTATCCAGTCTCTGTTCTGCTGGCATGCAGCCTCTGCTGGTGGAGAAAAATGTGCCTTCCTTCTGCACCTCACCTGATCTCACCTTGGTCAGTTTAAACATACAATTGTCATCAGAGAATGCAGTCTGCAGGATATATAGTCCATGTGCTTTTGCAAAGGCAGTATTTCTGTCTACTACCTGGTTCTTAACCAACATTCATATGGTATGTTGTTGTTGCTGTTGTTTTGTTAGAGATCTGCTTTCTGTCTTTGTAATTAATTGCTGTCTTTTGTTGCTGTGTCAATACATGTTTCTGTGTTGGGGTCTCTTCCTTTCCTTAAGTGAATTTTTATTCAGAAATAAGCTAAGAGGACTAGAGAGGCCATTTGTTCAAAGAGCCTGCAATATATTGGCACCTTGGTAAAAAAGACCTTTGAAATAAAGTGTTATCAGCTAATCTTTTTATGGAAGTATTTTTTAAAGTCTGTTCTGAAATTAACTCCCATATGATAACTGCATTATGGATTTCTTATGATTTATGACACAGCTCTGGTCTTAAAAAGTACTATATTATTATTTGATTTTCTGTGTGAAATACTCAGTTATCCATCTTTTAGCCAAGAGACAATACCTGAGTGTAGCAAGTAGGTGGGGTGTTGCAGGAATGAGATCTCTAAGGGACACGTTTGGAAACATGCCGTTTTTCTGTTGTTGCGCATACTTTACTACAGTGAAAAGCAAAATAGTTTATCTGTCTTAGTATGTGGTACATTTGAAAACTGGAGATACCCCATTATGGCATCTGGAAGGGAATGTGTGTGTGTGTGCGCTGAACATCCCCTGTGGACAGATAGCTGAAGCAGGGAATTAGTGATCTCTCATCCCACTGCTGATAATTGCTCAAGGCAGCAACACAGAGCATAACTGTGCTGACAACAGCTTTACACTTATCTTATACATCCAATCTTATCCTTCTCAGTTATGCAGGGTGAAAATGTTTGTACCCAGAAATGAATCTGAAATTTCAAAGAGACAAGCAGGTGTGCCTTGAATAATTTTTGCTTAGAAAAGTCCAGCACAGGGACAAAGCTTTAGGAAACCCATAATATGGGCCATAAATAATTTGATTGATGGACTTTGACTTACCCAATCTGCTGGTTGTTGTATAAAACTTCTATAACTCCAGAGGAAAAGGTATCATTACTAGAGGTTTTTGCTACATAAAAGATAATTTAGTTTGAGTCTGCACATTTCATACACCTTCATTCATGTCAAATGACATCCAAGGGTTTATCTTCCTTCATATACATATGTCAGGAGCAGGAGACCATTCAGCACTTTAAGAAGATCCTTCCTCCCAGGTCTCAAAATACAGGCAAAATAAATACAAATGAAACAAAGCTCTTTTTTCTCTCTGCTTTCCCACTTGTGAAGTTCTTTCTTGTATCTCATGGGGAAGGAAGATTTCTCATATGCAGTTGTTTGAATCAGTAAAATCTTGCTACCAATAAGTCACCATGCTATGAAGGTTTAAAGACCTTAAAATGTAAACAATCCAGCCATTGTGTAGGGTTTTAATGCCTTGGAAATGGTTGTACTTTTTTTCCTTTGGTTTTTAGTTTCTGGTTTCATTACCTCTTTTCCAGGTACCTTAAGGTTCTGCAGTCATTCAGATTATTAAGTTTAGGTATTTGTAGATTGCTGTTATTATCTAATTGAAAGCCTTGTGGTTGATTTTGGAAGTGTATCCTAAACCTTTAGGGTGATTTAATATTTTTTAAGAAGATACATAGTAGAAATATTTTGTCAGCATAACTGCAGTGAGGAAGGAATTTATATCATGAATGAATGGGTTAAAATAATAATCACAAATTTAATGGCAACATTACTGTACCTCAAGAACCATACTGTTCTTGAGGGCTTACCATTTCTAATGAGGACAGTTGTGATAATATAAGATTTTATGACTAAGAAAAAGATGAGGTTTGATGGTGTTATGAGTGTGGAGGTTTGAATGTCTAAGCTTTTTTCACGGAAAATTTCTGTTTATTAATTAGATGAATACAGAGAGCCAGTGAGCACAGAGGTGAGACACATGGTAAGCCATGTACTAACTTCCACTTTCCTTTAATCTGCCATCACAATGAGTCCCTGGCAGCCAGGGATGGGAGAGACAGAAGTGACAGCTGGGCACTGAACCTCTGCACAGTGTGCACTCCTTGCCATGTTGCCCAGAGAATGTATCCAGAAACTCCCTTAGTCTCATATTGTTAACTGATCTCCCATCCATGAATCCACCTATACCCCAAAGCACATGTAAACAGGGTTTGGTCAGATCTGAGGTTGTACTGGGAGCAGGGAGAGCTGGGCTGTGACTATTTGCCTTCCTTTCCCTCCCAGATGTGGTTTTTTAACAAGCAATCTGTTCAGCTTATGCTCTCCACAACTGCCTAGCACCAACAGTAAGGGGAGTCCAAGACTGCTGTCTTCTCTTTGCATTTGAGAACTAATATCACAACTTAGGGACCTCTTTTTATGTAATATGGAAATCTTTCTAATGAAACCAGCTTCATTTCCCTTTTTTTTCTGACACTACTACCTTTTCTTGGGAAGGACTAAGCTGTTTGCTTTGCCTCAGTCTTCACAGGCTTTGCCTCAGCCTTTTTGCTCTGTTGAAAGATTAGTTATACTTTGGACAATCCCAGCTTGCAGAACACCTAGCCAGAAGTAGGTGAGACCTTACCAACAAGCCTCCAGTGCAAAACCTTTCTTTGTGAATATGCTTTTTACTCAGTGGTTCAGAAAAACAGCAGAGCATAACTTTCTCTGTGTCATCCTTTATTTTACATGTTGACCTGATCCCCTTTAATCACCTTCCCTCCATACAAACTACTGCTTGTCTCTAACAATCCCTCAAGGTACTGCATCAAGTGTGTTGCACTTTCATGAATATCAGTATTTCTTTTTTCCATCTTTTTTTTTGTTCATATTGAGAAAAATGTAGTACACAAGGTAGAATACAGGATAGTAGAAAAACCGATGTATAAAAGGTGATATATTGTGAGTTTTGATACTATATTTGCTTGTGATGAACTTGACTGTGTTTAATATGGTAGCCTTCAGATCACAATGTAAATAGAAGAATAGGGACAAAAGTTTCAGGAACATATCCATAAAAAATGGAAACACTTAAAAACTGTGTTTGGATGTGAAACTTCATAACCCCAGCTTGCACCAAAGATCATGAAGTTAGGTTAGTCATTTGTAACTTTTACGCAGGGTCACCAGGGAGAGGAAAGTTGTTTTTCTTTACACTAAAAAAGATGAAAAGGTACAGCATTGTTGTATAACTGTGTCTCTCTGATGTGGCAGTGTGTGAGGCTAAAGCCACAGCCAGCAAGCCTCGACCATGGTGGAAGAGAGCTCAGCACACTGCCCTCTGAGACAGCGATTCTGGTTAGGGTGACACTGTTACCAATTCCGTGATTCCTTTCGGTTTCTGTTTGCATACGTGGTTTCCATTGGTTTATTATCCAGTTATGTAATGTTCCACGTATGGTTATGTTCTAGCAAGTTCTTATATATTTGGTTGCTCATTGGTCATATTGTAATTTCTGTTCCCCCATTGGTTATACCCCCCCCTGCCTTTCCCCATAAAAAGCCCTATCTTTGGGAGAGCGGTCCTCTGCTCCGGATCCCTTCAGCTCTCCCGGACCCCGTTCCTGACCGCCTTTCCCTGGACCCTCGCTCCCTTGAATAAAAGAGCTGAAATCTCTGGACAGAGACCCCTCCGGAGTCTTTACTCTCGCCGTATCGCCGAAGATACCACGGGGCTGCGGGCTACCCTCTACTCAGAGGAGCCGGCATTTGTCCAGCCAGGCACGGCTGGGACCCTGCATCGGGGGGAAAGGAGCTGCCGCTTCACCGCCTTCCCCCCGCACCACCAGGGGCAAGCCAGTGCGGGACGCCGTGCGCCCTCGGGCCAGTCCCCAGCCCTCGGCAAGGCGCGGTCAACAGCGCGGCTACACTCTGACAGCACAGTAAAGGGTGACATTAATGGGAACAAAGAAGTCTACCTCCTCAGAAAATAAGGTCTCCTGTGGTTACTTGCCTAAATTTGGACACACCGGGAGACTTACTCAAGTATGTAGTACTGCAAACTCTTACCATGTTTGCTATGTGTCCTTCAGGAAGCTGAACGGAGAAGATAATCCTGAACACTTTTTTTTCCAGGGCAAAACTATTTTCCTGCAGTTTACTCGAACAGCCTATCACATTTTGTCTAGGTGAAGAAGACTAACCATTTTTTGATCTCTCCCTGTTGCGGATTTGACTAACGATGGCACTTAAACCAGCACTAACCCAGCAAGAGAAATGAGGCAGCCCAAGTACAAAATTACCAGAGTCCAGACTTACCCACAAACATCACTGCCATGGCAAGAATTACTCTGCATCAAGAACTGAAGCTTGCGATAGCAGCAGAACGTGCCTGCAGCAGAGGTGTTGCAGAGAAACCATATTCTAGAGGGACATTTTGGGCAGCCACTGACAGAAAACATAGCAGCATTTCACTGAAGAAAGAGATGTCTTTCTCTACTGGGTTAAAATTTAAACCATTGGAAGCTTAAGGACCATGGCCTATATTACTGACAACAGCCATTTATTATGCTGGCCAGTGGGTACAGATAAATGGTGTAAGGTTGAATCAGAAACACTAAGTCCACTTCAATCCATGTCAAGCATCTACAGATGAAACAAAGTCATACAAATTGTGCCCCGTGGAAGGTTTGCATAGTGCAGGATTAATATGATTAATGGTCTCTGGTATATAAAAACTGGAGCAGATGGAGGAGTGAAATACGGCTGATCATTAAACAGTTCACAAATAAGGAAGTTCAGTCCAAGGTCGAACCTGAGACAAACTGAAAGAGAAGCACCATTTGATACACTACAACAAAAGCTGTTCTGACTTCGCTAATTCTGTCAATTAGCAGGTACTATGTGTTCATTTCTTGGAAAATATGATGGGAGATCACAATAATAGCCTTGAGTGACTTCAGAAAAACATATCCCATGGAGAAGCTGGATGAGTTCAAAGAGTAAATAATATTTCTTACAAAAACAAAATTCTGTGTGCTGATTATATAAATTGTCCTAAATGATGAGGGAAAAAAAAAAAAAGAAAAAACAAAATGAAAAAGAAAATAGAAAAAAAGAAAGGAAAAAAAAGGAAAGCAAAGAAAGAAAAACTAAATCAAACAGTAATACAAAGAAATTGGTCTTGTTTTTTTATCTAGTCACCAAAGTAGGAAAAAACTACAGAGGCCTTGAATGTTATATGATGATGCAACAAAATATACTCCTTCTCTGAAGCTGAAATATTCTGCAAAAGTTGTTTGGTGTACAAATTTACACCTGCAAGATTTTTATGTTTCCTAACAAAGACAGCAACTGAAATTTATATTGAGTTCACATAAATTCTGCCTGATGTATTTGACTAGGTATAGCCATAAAGCATGCAGAAGCAGCCAAAAACACTACATAGGTTTTAGGACCTTGTTCTGATCTCCCATCAAAGATGTGTCTTGGACTCTTTTGGACTCAATGAATAGACTGAGCAGCTCTCTGACTAAATGAGTGAAGGAGAAGCCTGCATGTCTGTTGTGTGCACTCTCAGCATCCCCGACAGATATAGACAGGATGTGGGTGTACTTTGTGACAACATGTTAAAAATATTCTGGGTTGTTCCTATATTAAACAAAGAGGAATTGTATTTTCAAATTTTAAAAGCTCATCTCCATGCATGTTCTTTCTCTATCATCTTCAGTAAATAAACTTCAATCATTTGGCATTTTCCCTATTTAAACTTAGTGTCAGACTAATAATTAGTTTGTGTTTGCTTATGACCTTATGCTACAATGTAAGAGTACTCTTTTAATGTCAGAATTTTAATCTTTATGGGTCCTTTTGATCACTGATTCACTTAAACACAATGAACTCCAAAAAATACAATGAGAGAAAGCCTTTATTTTGGGTCTGAACTAAATGAAACCTCTGAGTCTTTTGAACTGACAGTGAAAGTTCTTTTTAGACCTGTACAAGGAACTTTCCTTATGGCTAAAATGTTTCCTAGGCAAAACAGCCATAATTGTTATCTAGTCACAATTAACAACTTTGTTTTCTACAGGAAAAATACAGATTCTATCAGACTTTTTTGACATGCAGGGATTTGATAACAGGAAAAATAATGATCATGGCATTTAGACTTGTCTTTGTTGGTTGCCAGTGAAAGCCTGTTCTCCAGTCACTTCTACTTTAGGTGCCACAGATGCTGTAACCCCCTAAATCTGTTGGTGATAAGTGACACATTTGGCAGTCTACTGCAGAAGAGTCAAGGGCAGACAGCCACTGAATTTGTATGGAAGGGCAGAGCATTTCCCCTTCCCAGACTGAGTCTTTGTAGGTGGCAGAATGAGGTGTGACTGGGAAAGGGATCAAAGAAGTATTCTGCACTTTTGGGTGCAGACCTGTGATTGGACTAATTTGTGATTAGGATTCCTGTTGGAACCCTGAATTCTGAGAATTTCACTCTTTCTGCTTTAACAAATTGTAATCCTCAAAGACACACCTCATTTGATCTTAGACCCTGGAAAAGACTTCCCCTGTTAAGTGATGACCTTGCAGACATTGCTGTATAGTTAAGGTTATGTTTCTGGGTGAATTAGGTAGAAATGTAGACATTTTTAGTTTATGAAATATCGTAGTACTAGTACCCAAAATGGAGGATTTAGATGTTATTTTCTGACTTCCTTTTTGTCTTAGCTACTTCCCCTTTCTTCTCCAAAAATCTGTGTTTTCTGTCATTGGTTCAAAAGTACCGCAATGCAGGATAAGAAAAACTGGTTATTGGGTTTTTATTGAAAATATCCTACACAACACCTCCCTAAATGGACAATCTAGAGAATAAATACTCGGGACGAAGTGTGCTCAGCGCCATTTTGCCTTTCAACATCAGGAGAGCTGCTTC
>VZRZ01006759.1:0-21999 GCA_013398175.1 Climacteris rufus | reverse complement strand
GGAGGGACAGCCAGGGCTGCCCGCGGGCCGAGGACGGGGGTCCGGTCCCCGCCGTCTTCACCGGCTACTTCCACGCCTACCGCAGCGAGGGGCCGCAGCCCGGCGGCTGCCACCCGCTCTGGGGCTACTTCTCCAACCTGAAGGATTTTTTGGAGCCGCCTTCCGCCTTCCCGGCGCGGCCCGAGGAGCCCGAGCAGCCCCAGGAGCTGCGGAGCAAAGCGGGGCCGCCGTGGGAGGGTCGGGGAGCCGCCGTCCAAGGCTGCTGGGTGCCCCCCGGAGCCGCCTTCGGCCCCGCCGCGCCCCGGGCCGGGCACGGCCGCGATGAGGACGAGGAGGAGGACGAGGAGGAAGAGGAGGAGGAGGAGGAGGAAGAGCCCTTCGCTGCCATTGCCAAGCCGCGCGCCGTGTCCCCCTTGGCCAGGGAGGGCAGGGACAGGGGCTCCGGCTCGCCCGTGGGGCACCGCGGGCTGGCCAAGCCCAAGGCCGTGCTGGCCGGTCCCGGCTTCGTGGCTCCGCTGCCGCCGGACGCTTACGAGGGAGCGGCGCTGCACTTCCCCGCCAGCTTCGGGAGCCCCCTGGAGCACCTCAAAACGCAGGGCGTGCCCGTGGCCCCGGCCCTCTCCGTCCACCCCTTGGTGATCCCGGCTTTCCCCAGCCCTCTGGTGGTGTCCCAGCCCTCGGAGCTGCGCCGGCCGCTGCCCCCCGGGCCCTTGGCGGGGTCCTACGGGAATTCGCTGCGGCAGCGGCCCTACCCGGCCCCGTGGCACAGCCAGCATCCCTACAGCTCCCCGCACGTCCCGGCCTTCCAGCAGCACGCCAAGCCCTAGGGCTGCGCTCCCTGCCGAGGAGGGAGAGGCCGGGCCGGGCAGAGCTGCGGTGCCGGGGCTGGGGGGGACAGTCCGGCCCGGGTCGTTTTTACTCCTGGCCTTAGAGCTGTTTGTATCCGACGTCGTTCCGGCGGTGACTCCACCGCCGGTATCCCACAGTTCTCTATATTTTCTATATATCCTCGCGCACCTATAAAAAAGGGAGCAAAACCAGTGCCGGAGGTTTCTGTTCTGCCGGAGGGGCCGTGCCCAGGCGGGGCCAGGGGATGGTTATTCCCACCCCGCCGTGCCCGGGATTCTCAGGGACTCCCTGGGCCCCCCCACCCAAATTTGGGGTTCATTGTGTCGCCTCCATCCCGGGCTCCCGAGGTTTTCAGGAGCCTGGAAAGGCTCCGGCTGCTCCGCACCCGGAATAAACCTGCCTGGATATCCCGACCCGGCGGTGCCTGGGGTGTCCTTGATTTCTGGGAGCAGGGCAGGCTTTGGGGGGATCCTCTCCCTAAACACGCAGCCCCAGGGTTGAGAACTCGGGGCTGGCCTCCTCCTGTGGGGAAGGAGCCGCTTTTCCACGCCAGTTTTGGGGAATTGCAGCCGTGTCCAAGTGGGAACCAGCCCAGCAACATCTCCAGGTGCTTTTTGCCTCCAGGTACTTTTTGCTTGCAGGTGATTTTTGCTTCCAGAAGCTCCAGTTGAGCTGCTGCAAAGGATCCCAAGGCTCCGTGGGAGCTCCAGGACCGGCTTTGCTCACGGCAGCTGCTCCCCATCCGCAAGGACAGCGGGAAGGGCAGAGGGACGGGGGCACTGCCTTGTCCCAGAGGTTGTGACGGCTTCAGGGGGAGCAGGAGCAGCTTGGAAGGAGCACAGCACTGCATCCATGGAAAGGCAAAGCTTTGGGATAGAAATTGGGAAACAACTGGCCCCGGGCAGCACTGACCTCGCCGTGATGTTGGGAAGAGCACAATGGACTTGGGCGCTCCTGGATGCTCCGTGGGAGAGGCTGCACCCACCTGGCCCAAACCCAGCCCAGGGACCTCTCTGGGATCCAGGACACAGCCACGGGCTGGAGCTGCCCAAACCCAGCCCAGGGAGCCCCTTTGGGATCCAGGACACAGCCATGGGCTGGAGCTGCCATCCAGGAGCTTCCAAACCCAGCCCATGGACCTCTCTGTGAGCCATGGGGTGGAGCTGCCATCCAGGAGCTGCCCAAACTGACCCCATGGACCTCTCTGGGATCCAGGACACAGCCACGGGCTGGAGCTGCCATCCAGGAGCTTCCATCACCCCCTGGGAGCGAGGCCACTGCAGATGCCACATCCCCAAGGATGTCTCAGCAGAGAAACTGAGACCTCAGGCCTGGGAAAATGCGGAGATCTCCAACCCACAGCAAAGCCTGGCTGGGAGCAGACACAGCCCTGTGTCTGTGGGGATGCTGGAGCAGATCCTGAGCTCATCCTGGCTGTTTGCACCTCCAGCTCCAAGAGAAGCTCCATGTGTGGTGGAATCCCCCAAGCTCAGCCTCAGGTTCCAGGTCATCCCACACCCACAGCCTTCCCTGCAGGAAATTTTGCCTGGGCTGAACCTGGATTGCTGGCAAAGTAAAATCTGACCCTTTTTCCCCACAGAACCCCAGGGAAAAGGGAAGCCACCACAGGGTTTGGGGTGCTGGAGAAGCTCAGCATCCTCAAAACTGCTGCTTGTGGAGAGTGATGAAGGCAAAGAGGGACAGGCCTGGAAAGGATGAAATGAGCAGAGATTCCAGCACCATCCCTGCCCTGGGAGGAGCACAGGGATCTCCACCTGATGGGAACTGTGCTCCCCAAAAATCTCAGCCAGTGGGGCTTTGGGGGGAGCAGAACTCCAGGGCTTGGGGCACAGCAGAGCCACAGCATCAGGATCATCCCAGAGATCCACAGGACCCATCCCAGCCTGGGCTGCAAGCCCAAGGTGCCCCTGACAGCTCTAAAGGCTCTCAGGGCTTGGGGCAGATCAAAGCTGAGCCTTTTTCAGGAAGTATAAATATCCCAAAAGCAGGAGGAATCAGCTGAGTCTTCTGTCCAGAGGAGGGAACCCACATGGAGGGGACTGAGGAGACTCACGACGATCTGCAGCTCCTCCTGAGGGGCAGCTCCATCTCTGCTCCCTGTGACAGGGACAGACCCCAGGGAATGCTGGAGCTGTGCCAGGGGGTTTGGGCTGGAGATCAGGGAAGGTTCTTCCCCCAGAGGGTGCTGGGCACTGCCAGAGCTCCAGGAGCCTTTGGACAGCGCTCCCAGGGATGCCCAGGGTGGGGTTGTTGGGGTGTCTGTGCAGGGCCTGGAGCTGGATCCATGAGCCCTGTGGGTCCCTTTCCACTCAGGCTATTCCAAGATTCTCTGATTATTTCAGGGCAGGAGCTGCCCAGCCTGCTCCCAGGATCCTTCCATGCCCTGTCCCTCCATCCCTTCACAGCTCAAGAAATCCCTCAACAACAGCCACCCCCAGAGCTGCCTTTGGAGGGGCTGTGGTGACAAACTCAGTCCAAAAGAACAAAGAAAAAAAACAACAACTCAGTTTTTATTAAACAGCAACAAACCCAGAAAAACATCCCCCCTTTCCCAGCCCCCCATGCCCACGGGGCTGCTCCTGTCTCACCCCCAGAGCTCCTGGAGGTCCCTGTGGCCCCACAGCCCCCAGGGCAGGGCTGCTCCTGGCCAGCCCCCCCTTGTCCCCGCTGTGTCCCCGGGCTCCAGGGCCCTTCCCGAGGTCAGGATGGGTGTCCTGGAGGTTCTGTGCAGGGCAGCAGGCTGGCAGGAGGGCTGGCACAGGGGAGGGCTCCAGAGGGAGGGCTGGGTGCCATCCCAGGCCTGGCACGTGCTGCCAGCCCGGCCTCCACAGCACAGGCTCCTCGTGGGGCTGCTGCTCACTGCAGAGAAGGGACAGGGTCAGTGCTGCCCAGCCTGGGCACAGAACTTCCACCCTGAGCACAGAGGCCTGGCCTGGGTCACCCTGCAGCCCCCAGAACAAACCCTGGTGTGGGCCCAGGCAGGGGAACCACAACACCCAACCCAGCCCAAGCCCAGCCTAACCCAGCCCAGCCCAACNCCCTGGTGTGGGCCCAGGCAGGGGAACCACAACACCCAACCCAGCCCAAGCCCAGCCTAACCCAGCCCAGCCCAACCCAACCCAGCCCTGCTCCCCTCCCAGGGCACCCAGACCCTCAGGCAGGGGAACCACAACAGCTCAAACCCAGCCTAACTCAGCCCAGCCCAACCCAACCCAGCCCTGCTCCCCTCCCAGGGCACCCAGACCCCCAGGCAGCGCCTCCCCTCCTTCAGTGTCTGAGCTTCTCCCCCCAGCTCCCTCCTTTGGCACAGGATGCCGTGGATCCTGCCCAGCCAGGCCTCCTGCCCACCCCAGCAGCTCTCAGGGCTCCCTGGAGCATCCAGGGCCAGGCTGGATGGGGCCTGGAGCAACCTGGATGGGCTCTAAGGTCCCTCCAGCCCAAAGCACTGCAGGATCCTGTGACCCTTCCAGCAGGGACAGACCCCTCCCAGCTCAGGGACAGCGTGACTGGGCACTGTAACTACAATTACTGTAACTACAATTTGCCCCTGGAGTGGAAAGGGGGAGATTTCAGGAAGAGAAAGGTGTTCCTGCCTCCAAGGGCTGGAGTCAGAGCTCTCCTCATGCCAGCCCTGCCCCAAACAGCCTGAGCCTGCAGCTCCAGGCCTTGCTGTGTGACTCTGCCAGGACGCAGCAGTGTGACCCAGCACCACTCCCTGCAGCCACTGGCAGGATGTCCCCACACTGCAGGGGAACCCACAACGTTCAAACCCCAGCAGAAGTTTCTTGAAAAGAGCAGCTCCAGTTTACTCTGTGTTTTCACCTCACAGCCACACAAACTCTCATTTGCTCTCCCTCTGCTCTCAGGGGAAGCTCTTGCACCAAACTCCTGAGAGATTCCCCAGGCTCCCACCTCCCACTGAATGCCCAGGGGGAAGGACAGAGAGCTGCCCACTCCAAGGTGCAGCTCAGCTGCTCCAGGCACAGCCCCAGACTGAAATCCCAGCCTGGTTTTCCCAGGACTCAAATCCCAACCTGGCCTTCCTGAGACTGAAATCCCAGCCTGGCCCCAGCACTGAAATTCCAGCCTGGCCTTCCCAGGATTCAAATCCCAGCCTGTCCTTCCCTGGACTGAAATCCCAGCCTGGCCTTCCCAGGACTCAAATCCCAACCTGGCCTTCCCTGGATTCAAATCCCAGCCTGGCCTTCCTGAGACTGAAATCCCAGCCCAGCCTTCCCAGGATTCAAATCCCAGCCTGGTTTTCCCAAGATTGAAATCCCAGCCTGGCCTTCCCAGGATTCAAATCTCAGCCTGGCCTTCCCTGGATTGAAATCCCAGCCTGGCCTTCCCTGGATTGAAATCCCAGCCTGGCCTTCCCAGGACTCAAATCTCAGCCTGGCTTTCCCTGGATTGAAATCCCAGCCTAGCCTTCCCAGGATTCAAATCTCAGCGTGGCTTTCCCTGGATTCAAATCCCAGCCTGGCCTTCCCTGGACTGAAATCCCAGTGTGGGATTGCTGCTTCCTGCAGAGGCACAGCAGACTCCTGAGCTGGAATTCAGAGGGATCCCCACCAGCAGCAGCCCTGGCTGCTGCTCAGCACACCAGCTCATCCCCCAGAGCCTTTTGGAAACCCAATCTGTTCCAGGAAGCCCTGCTGGTGACATCACCGTGCCCAGGGCCCTGGCCATGATGTCAGGGCTATAATTAGGTACAAAAACACTCAGCTCCCCCCAGTTCCTGTAAGAGGCAGCTCTCAGTTTGCTTTTGAAGCAGCTCTCACAGCAGCCACACAATGAAGCCCCACCTTGAACACACAAGCTTAGCATTGTAGGGAAAATTCAGGATGCAGTATCCAGTTCCAAAAGCCACTGCCTGGAAAAATTAACCCCTTCCTGAAGCCCTGGAATCCATCAGTGCCAAATTTCATCATTTTCCTGGGTGTTGAGAGTGTCTCAGAGGTGACCAGGCCATGAAGGAAGCTCTGAGGATTCACTGAAGAGCACCAGAGCTGGCTCTGACACAGAATTCCAGACCTGCACAAGCACTGCCCCAGTGCCCAGGGGGGACCTGAGGCTCACCAGCTCAGGGTTCCAAGCTCTGCGCCAGTTCTAAGCTCAGTGACCCAAAGGAACTCAGAAAAGCCCATGGAAGAAGGACATGGACGCTCCCAAACCTGGGATTTAGCCAGGACTCTGCATGGAAACTGCCAGGAATGAGGGATGCAATGTCAGCTCTGAGGCAGCAGGGGAGAAATGAAGGATTTATGGCTGCTGCTGCTGCTGGTACTCACCCAGCTCCCATCCAAAGGCTTCAACAGCGGCATCATGCTTCCCTAAACACATCCCAGCACCTCCAGGATGCTGCTCACAGCTGGAGTCAGCACAGCAACACAGGGCAGAGCTACAGAGCCTCAGGCAGCTCCAGTGCAAGGTCTCCCTGCCCTTGGAATGAGACATCTTTAAGGTCTCTTCCAAGCCAAACCATTCTGGGATTCCATGAGGACACAAAGGGAAGGTGGCTCTGTCTCTCCTACAGAGTTCACCCTGCCCAGGACCTGGGTCAGTGTGACCAGAAGTGGGAAAATCACATGGAAAAGGAAAAAAAGCCACAACAGCCCAGCCCTGCCGAGCTGGAGTGATCCCAGCACCCCCAAACTCCAGTGCCAGTCCTAAATCCCTGCTGGGAACTGGAGCTGATCCCCCCTGGATGCTGAACTGCCTTCCCCCTGCAAGTGCTTGTGTCAAACCCTCAGGCACACCCTTGGAATATTCCAGGGAATCCACAGCCCTTTCCCTGCACTGCCTCCTCCAGGTCCCTGAGACTGATCCCAGGCCTGGGCTGCCTCATTTCTCCTCCATTCCCACATCCAGGACAACATCCAGAGGAAGCACCCGAGCTCAGGTCACACCACAGCCACCAGCACTGACCCCTGTGCAGGGAGTCAGGGCCAACCTGCCATGGATCCAGCCAGAAACTGGCACTGGTTTAAGACAGAGCCTAAGGACAGAGCTGCAGTGATTGTAGCCCTTTTGCTCCCTCCAGGGTGTGAGGATGAGGATGTGAGTCCATGGCTCAGTACTCAAACCACTGTGTCCACAGCAGAACCCCCTCTCCGACCTGGCACCTTGTGCAGCCACACCAAGGCTTCCTGGGAGCAGGAAGGCAGCCAGGATCCTTGGGACAGCCCCTGGAATGTGCTGAGAGCCCAAAGAGCTTTTCCTCCTGTCAGTATCCACCTGTAGAAGGAATCTGCATCCAGCAGACACAGCCTTGGAACACAGTCCCACAGCACAGAGGGAGAGAGCAGGAGCTGGGCAGCTACACAAGGAAGCAGTGCAGGAGCTGGGGAGGGAAACAGGGCAGCATTCCCAACATCCACAGGGCCCAGCCTCACACCAGGGCAGCTGACAGTCAGGAGCAGCATTTCCAAGAGGAACACAGCTCCAGACAGCACAGCCAACCCACCCTCCTGAGTGAAGGCAGGAGAGAGACTCTACAAGAGCTTCCCTCCTCCCACCACGATCCATTACTGCCAAGAAAACCTGGAGATTCAGCGACAATTCCCACGTTGATGTCAGCCTTCCAAGTCTAGCTGGAGATTCCCTTGGTGCAGCACCAGTGTGGGAAGCTTTAGATGGGATATTGGGAAGGGATTCCTCCCTGTGAGGGTGGGGAGGGGCTGGGATGGAATTCCCAGAGAAGCTGTGGCTGCCCCTGGATCCCTGGAAGTGCCCAAGGCCAGGCTGGATGGGGCTTGGAGGAACCTGGGGTAGTTGGAAGTGTCCCTGCCATGGCGCTGGATGGATTTAAGGTCCCTTCCTACCCAAACCATTCCATTATTCCATGATATCCAGGACAATCAAACCTAAAGAGACCAAACAATGCCCTGGATCTTCTCACCCACCACCCCAGCAAACCAACACAGCTCCTCACACCCCAGAGATGGGACCAAGAGCACATTCCCCAGCACAGCCACACCTGGGAGGGCTTGTGAGGGCCAGAGCAGCTCAGGTGAGCAGGAACAGACCCATTCCCTGGGGAAAGACATCCCCCATTACCTGAGGGCCCTGTGTCTGCACCGGCTGCTCCTCCAGCTGGGGCTGCGCTGTCCCCAGGGCCGCCTGGCTCAGGGTGCCCACGCGGCCGGGCTGTCCCCGCAGCGTCACCGTGATGGTCGTGGGGGCCTTCAGGCCTGCAGAACACACAGAGAGCTGTCCCTGAGACACAGGCAGCGTGGGGGCCTTCAGGCCTGCAGAACACACAGAGAGCAGTGCCTGAGACACAGGCAGCGTGGGGGCCACCCTCAAACCGGCCTGCAGAACACACACAGAGCTGTCCCTGAGACACAGGCAGCGTGGGGGCCCTCAGGCCTGCAGAACACACACAGAGCAGTGCCTGAGACACAGACAGCGTGGGGGCCACCCTCAAACCGGCCTGCACCTTCCCCTCACGGGTGGCTGCTCAGGAACCACCGGCACGTGGCTGTCTGTTGCCCTGACTTTTGCAGTTCTGAATGTTGTCATTCTTTTGTAGCTAGTTTCTCACACTTTTCTATGTAAACATGGCCATGTTATTCTAACTGTATCTTATAATTTACATTCCTTTCTCCTGGACACAGAACTTTGATGGACATTTCCTTTGACCACTGTGATTGAGGGAGGAAGAACTGATTTCCTCCAATGAATAGTGATTTCTAAATGTATATAAAATAAAAGAAGGTGGGTCTTGCCCCCTCTTCCTGCTCTCTCTTCCTTACTGGTAACAAGTGTCTCCATCTCTTCTTTTGTGTCGTTACTGCCACAGCTGTCCCTGAAAGCTTTGGAAAAACCAGGATGCTCCAGGCAGCTGCCCCACATCCCTGCCTCCTTCCCCCTCACCTGCAGCCTGGTTGGAGATCTGGGCCAGCCCGGGGAGGCTGCTGGCCAGCTTGGCCAGCCCCCCGTTGCTCAGCAGCTGGTGGATGGCCGTGGGCTTGGCCGAGGCGCCCAGGGCCAGCGAGGTGGCCACGGGGATGGTGCGCACGACGGCGCCCGGCTCCGCCAGGGCAGCCAGGCTCTGCAGGGCCGGGGGAGCCTTCACAGCCGAGCCCTGCAGGGAGAAACTGCAGTGAGCAGCTGCAGGGACGGGAGGCTGCGCTGGTCACGCTCCCTCCCCAGCCACAGGGCTCTGCAGTTTCGTTCTGGGCCACAGGCAGGTGTGACCTGCAGTGAAATTCTCCCTCCCAGCCTGCACATCTCGCTTCAACCTGAAACTCTGACTGGACAGAGTTCTAATGAGCCACCCCTGAGGTCACCTCACACTGAGGGGATGGGGAGCACTGCCTGAGAGCTCACAGGGGTGGGTTTTCCCAGAATATCACAGAGTGGTCACTGATCCCTCTAACTCCCTTCTCCAACTCAGCTCTTTGTAGGTGGCTGCATAAAAACACCATCCCACAGACCCTTCCCAGGCCTTGTGTCACTCCAGGGAACGCTGGGGGCCCACCCCTCACCTCCTGTGGACCAGAGGGCCTATCCAGGTTCCCTCTGACTCCCAAAACTCCCTCCCACCCAATTTCCCTGGGACATCCCCGGGGGCTGCTCACCTGCACAGGTGAGCCAGCAGCAGCCACGCTGGCAGGGAGGCTCGAGGACTTGGTCCCGATGTCCTGCAGGCTGAAGCTCAGCCCTTGGAGCAGGCTGCTGGCAGAGGCTGCTCCTAAAACACCCAGGCAAGACAAAAGTCAGGCTTGGAGGATTCACCAGCACGAAATCCCAGGTCTGTCCCATGGCTGTAAAGCTGCTGTGTAACAAGCAGCACGCTGAGGTTGGGGGGATCCTCCCAGCCCCTCCACACAGCACATTCCATGGGGTCATGGAATATCCTGAGCTGAAGGGACTCACAAGGATTATCAAGCCCAGCTCCTGGCCCTGCACAGACACCCCAACAATCCCACCCTGTCCCTGGCAGCGCTGTCCAAGCACTCCTGGAGCTCTGGCAGCCTCAGGGCCGTGCCCATTCCCTGGGGAGCCTGGGCAGTGCCCAGCACCTCTGGGGGAAGAACCTTCCCTGATATCCAACCCAAACCCCCTGGCCTGGCTTCATTTCACTCTGGCAGCTCCTCAGGGGTTACCAGAGCAGGAGGCCAGAGCAGGCTGGGGTTGCTGTACAAGCCATCATTACACACAAATAACACAACTTCCAGGTCACCCGCTGCCTCCCACCAGCAGAGCCCCACAAAGCCCAGCTCAGCCACACCCACAGCAAGCAGGGAACACAAGGAAGAGGCTCCAAGCCCTTTGAGCTGTGCCCTCCCAGGAGAGCCAGGGGCAGGGTACCTGGCAGGGCAGGGGCCTGCAGGCCGTGGGAGCTGCCGGGCACCAGGCGGCTCTGCAGGGCGTGGAAGGCGCTGGGCGCGGAGCTGCCGGGGAGTGCGGCCGGAGCGGGGCTCAGCGAGGCCTCTGCTGCTGCTGGGCTCAGCCTGCAGGGAAAGGAGGGGTTCCCATCAGGGACAGGGAACTGGGGGACAGCTCTGGCTGCGAGCTGCCACTGCCCCCACCCACCAGGGCTGCTGGAGGAGGGAGCTGAGCTACAGAACCCAAAGCAAGAGAATCACGCAAGTGGTAAGGTTGGAAAAGGCCTTGGAGATCATCAGTTCCAAGAGAAGTTTCCGTGTGCCCAGTGCAGCTAGGGCAAAATCCATGTATTTTGTATTCCATGTACTGGAAGAGAGCTTTGTACCTGTGTGCCCTTCCCTGGGTGCTGCAGGGGCTGGGTCACCCTGCACCACAGCCATGGCCCCTGCAGTGCCATTTCTCCTGTTTAAAACCTACTTTCTGTTTAAAAACAGCTGCTCTCTCCTCTTCTCTCCCTCTCCCTCTCCCTCTCCCCCTCACGACCCCGCTGNAGGCCTTGGAGCCCATCCAGTTCCACCCCTGCCATGGACAGAGACACTTTCCACCATCCCAGGCTGCTCCAAGCCCCTGGAGGAAACTTCCAGGGATGGGGCAGCCACAGCTTCTCTGGGAAACAACATCAGAGTTCCCCAAAGCTTGGTTTGAATCAGGAAGCACAAAAGGTGCCAACAGGAGATTCATTCCCCAGCAGAAATCCCTATGGAATCACCTTCATGGGCTGCTTCGAGGCTTCTTTCCCCTGTCTTTGGAATGAAAATATTTCACTGTCAGGGGGAATGAAGGGAAGGATTAAACCTGGAATTGCTGCCAAGGCCCCCACCAGTCATCCAACAGACAGAGATAAGCAAACCTGAATTTGGGAAAGCATCACCAAACACAACCCACAGCCACAACACTTTCCACTTCCCGAGGCCCGACTCCCAGCTGACAAAGAGTTTTCAGGAGCCCCCACGCCAGAAAATCCCAGTGAGAAGCAGAAAGCCCCACATGCAGGAATGGCCCTGTTGGCCTGTCACAAAGAAACCCCCCAAAAGATCCCCAAATCCCACTCACTTGGGGGTGGAGAGCAGCCCCGACAGCTCCTTTGCGCTGGACACGGCCACGGGCAGCGGCTTCCCGGACACGACTGCAAAACAAAGAGAAGGCTCGGTTTGTGTCCCCACCAGTGCTCTGGAATTCCTGAGGGATCCCCTCTCTGCAGGTACCCACAGGCACAGCCAGGGGCTCATCCAGCTCCCAGAGCATCTTCTCCAGGAGGCACATCCCAAGGCAGCGAGCTGGAGACCGTGAGGATCAAAATCCAGTTAAAGCACTCGTGGAATTGCGACAGCCAAGGCTGAAGGAATCAGCTCCCCAAATCCTGAAGGACTCTCAGGCCCTTGCCACCGAATGCAAATCTCTCTCCTAAAGCTTCTCTCCACTAATCCCCTCCTAGTCCATCACTGCCTCAATGGATTTCTGGCATCTGGTTGATTTTGTAAGGATTCTTTAATTAAAGACACTTTACAAAATACACAGGGATGCGACGAGTCAGGATATTTGTTTATTGCAGCATTTTGGGATACAACTGCATTCCTTCCTTGTGCATTCCTCCTGCTCACACCCGGTAAGAGGGAATTCTCGTTTGGGTTCATGTTTACTTCTGCAATTCATTTCCTTTCTGTGAAAAGAAGTAAAGTTTGGAAAATTAAAAATAATAAAAAAATTAAAAAAAAAAATATTCTGGAAACCAGAGGTTTTCAAAGCTGCCAGAAGATTAAACATAACCTTCCAAAAGGATGTGGATTTTTCACAGCTCGAAATAACTGTTCAGCTGGCCAAGAGGTGCTTTGAGAGGAGCAGAATAATTTCTCAGCTTTGAAAACCTCTGATTTCCCAGCAGAACGGAGCCGCTGACCTTCCACTCCAGAACCAGGGGCTGCTTCATGGAGCTGGGGCTCTGGCAGGAGGAAGATGCTCCAGAGAAGGCAACATCCTTAGGGACACAGGGGACAGCAGGCAGAGCTCTTGGCCTCTCTTGCAAAGGCTCAGGGGGAGAATTTGGAGCACATCCCCTCTTCTTGGACACGGCGCCTCTCCCGGGATGCACAGGCAACTCTGGAGCTGGGATTTGTTTGGAGCTGTATCAAGGGTGTGCTGTGCCACGCTCCAGGCCCCGAGGGGAGCAGCAGCTCTGCTGGCTGGGGAAGTCTGAGCGCACAGAGCTCTTCCAGAGGGAGGAACACCGTTGTGATGCCCAAAGCAGGAGCGCGTTCCAGGCGGGAGGAGCGGCAGGGCCGGAGACGCTCGCGGCCTGCACGGAGCAAGGGGTCCAGCAGGACCAGCATCCTGCTTCCAGCAGCAGCTGCAGGCCTCAGGTGAGGCTGGAGGAGCAGAGCAAGGCGCAGGATCCACCTCACAGCCCCAGGCTGTGGCCGAGCGTTTCGCTGGAGCGCGGAATTCCAAGCGCTATGGAAAACAGGCTCCTGCCAAGGCCCTGCGTGCCACAGCTGTGCCCCAGCCTCTCAGAGCGGGAGCCTCCGCCTTCTCCCTGCAGCCGACTCCTCCAGGAACCACGGAGAAGCGAGGCACAGCTCCCTCCCCTCCCCAGCGCCCCGGGGCCGGGCTGGGCACAGCCAGGGCCCCGCTCCTGGCACAGCAGCGCTGCACTCCCCACTCACTTTCTGCCTGGGTGGTGAGAGCTGCTCCGGTCCCCACGCCCGCAGCATCTCCGTGGGAGACAATGGTCACCTTGATTTTGGCTCGTTTGGAGGCTTTGCTGCACGGGGTCGGGCTGGGGCTCTGGTGCCTCTTCAGCTGCAAACGCCCATCCTCTTTGTCAGCCCCTTCCGAGGGCTCTGAGGAGACGGGAACTGGGGGACACAGAGGAGCTCCCTGAGCGCTGCGTGTGCCGGGAGGGGAACGTGCCCATGCAGCCTGCACAGCTCCCTGCATGCCAGCCTGCCCATCTCCATGCACAGGGACACACACACTGCTCTCCTGCCCTGCCTCCTGTCCTGCACAGTGCCCAGGAGCTGGCTCGCCCCAGGCCGAAGCAGGATGGGATGGACGCCCGTCCTGCCCCTGCAGCCCAGAGGAACGGCCGAGGGCAGCGATGCCACATCTCCATGTCAACCTTTTCATGTCAAAACCCTGGCATCAGGCCCTCCAACAGCCCTGATTTCCAGGGGAGGGGCGAGGGTGGGGACTTGCAGGCACAGAAAATCAGAGCTCAGCCCACCTGCTGCCCCAACACAGCCAAAGTCTCCTCCACCAGCCCTCCCAGGGCTCCTGCCCGGCCCTCCCGGAGCTGGGTGAGTTCTGAGAGGCACCAAACAAAGCAGAGAAGGTGCTGCAGCAAAGCCAAGCCTCCCAAAACCCCACACTGCCTCATACCGGGGGAGAAAATCCCTGAGCTGAGAGTTCTCCTCCACAGCAATGTCTCATTGTGCTGCCACGTCCCTGATCTGTCACATCCACTCCACCCTGCCTGCAGCACAAGCTTCCCAAGGCCAAGGTGATCAGCACAGAGGATCCTCCAGTGCCCCTGGGCAGCCCAGGGACGTGGCCATGAGCTGCCACATCCTGCCCACCCACCCACATCTGCTGCCACTGCTGCACAGGCACCCAGCCCCAGCCTGAAATGCTGGGAATTCCCATTTCCCAGATGGTCCTGGGCATCCAAGGCATGGATTCAACAGCCCAGAGGCCAAGATGTCCCTCCCTTCCTATTTGGAAACACCTGGATACAGATATCTGGTATCAAATCAATATTTATATGCTGTGCACCACCTTCACACCTCACACTGTGGGGGTAGGACAAGACTGCAGCCAAAGCCCCAAATTTCAGGTGACTCCCAGCATTTTGGGGCTGCTCTGCTCTCCAAGACAAGCACCAAGCTCCCTGTCCTGCTCCCCAAGACAAGCACCAAGCTCCCTGTCCTGCTCCCCAAGACAAGCACCAAGCTCCCTGTCCTGCTCCCCATGGCCAGACTGTCACCTCCAGCCCCCTGTGCCCCTCGTGCAACATTCCCTGTTTGCCCCCAGCTCCCCACATGCATCACCCAAACCAGGCCCAGAGAGCCCTGCAGGCAGCACAGCCCTGCCCAGGGCCACCAGCCAAGCAGGACAGTGCAGGGCACATGCACAGGCACCAGGTGTCCCTCAAAGCCCTACAAGCAGTGACCCAACGTCCCTCTGTGTCCCCTCCTGCTCCTGCCTGTGCCAGGCACAGGGATCCATGCCAGAAGGGCTGGCTGAGTGTTCCCAAGGAGCAGCCCACTCCCAAACCAGCAAATGCTCCACCCAGCTTCCTATCTCACACCTGAGGCAACCAAGCCAGTGCAGTAATGAGCCCCGAGTTCTTAATTAGCTTTGGATGCTATGAACAGGCAGGCCAGGCTGGGGCCAGGCTCTCCACATCCAGCAGGGAAACACCCACTGGAGATTCTCCTGCAGAGCTCCACTGTGCTGCCCACCCTCAGGTCACAGGGGAGAGCTCACAGCAGGGCTCAAGGGATAAAGGAGCATTTAAACCAGGCTCAAGAGGAGAGAAACCCTTAAAGCCAGCAGCTTGGGGCAGTGCCTGGCTCAGGAGCTGGTTGCAAAACGTTCAGGGTGTTCAGGGGCAGCTCTCAGCCCTGGGGTCACTCCGAAGCAGAACTGACACTGACAGCTCTGTGACAACACTGCAGCCTCCCAAAGCCTTGGGTGTCCACTGTTCTCCCTCTCCTGCCCCACATCCACACAGCCACTGCCGTTCATGATGGCCAAACACATCTCTAGGCAGCCTGGATCTCACCCTTCAATCCCCACCCCTCAGAGCACAGCACACTCTCAGCCACCTCTGTGTGTGCTCAGCCTGTCCCCTCCACGTGTCCCCTGGTCCAGGCAGCACCCCCTGACCCATCAGCACCTTCCCAAAGCCACCCCTCTCCCTGACCCATCAGCACCTTCCCAAAGCCACCCCTGTCTCTGATCCATCACCACCTTCCCAAAGCCACCCCTGTCTCTGATCCATCACCACCTTCCCAAAGCCACCCCTCCCTGAGCTCTCTGTCCTTCCCAAAGCCACCTGAGCTCTCTGTCCTTCCCAAAGCCATCCCTCTCCCTGAGCTCTCTGTCCTTCCCAAAGCCACCCCTCTGATCCATCACCACCTTTCCAAAGCCACCCCTCTCTGACCTCTCTGTCCTTCCCAAAGCCACCCCTCTCTCTGATCTATCACCATTTTCCCAAAACCACCTGAGCTCTCTGTCCTTCCCAAAGCCACCCCTCTGATCCATCACCACCTTTCCAAAGCCACCCCTCTCTGACCTCTCTGTCCTTCCCAAAGCCACCCCTCTCTCTGATCTATCACCATTTTCCCAAAACCACCTGAGCTCTCTGTCCTTCCCAAAGCCACCCCTCTGATCCATCACCACCTTTCCAAAGCCACCCCTCTCTGACCTCTCTGTCCTTCCCAAAGCCACCCCTCTCTCTGATCTATCACCATTTTCCCAAAGCCACCTGAGCTCTCTGTCCTTCCCTAACTCCCTGAGGCCAGAGCTGCTCCAAGCACCCACACTGGGCTGCACCTCGTTCCTGTCCCACGAGTCAGGGCAGCTCCCCCAACACTCCCAGCCTGTCACACTGCTGTCCACAGCCCCTGCTCACCCCCAGCACAGGAGAGGGTTAAACTCACCTAAAGCCCACCAAGCTTTAGGCACCAGAGCACACCACCTGCCAGACTCCAGCATTTCTCCACTGGGAACAGGGATAGCTCAGGGAAAGCCTGAGCTCTCAGGCAGCAGAAGTGGGCCCTTGGCTTCAGCTCCAAACACAGCAAAGAAAGCAGAAAGCAGGGGGACAAGGGGACACGTTGGGCCACATCCCCAAACCAAGGCAAGGGGAGAGGAAGACGATGGAAGAAGGCAGCAGAGACAGAGAGAAGGAGGGAGACAGGGAGAGAGACAGCGAGAAGTGAGGAGATACTCACCAAAGAGACATGAAGAGGTGCCAGGAGGAAGAGCTTTCCTCACCAGCATGTTTTGTTTCAGAAAAGCAGCAAACTGAGCTGAAATGAATCAGAGAGAATTACAGTATCACAGCCTGGCTCTGCAGGGGACAGGAGGCTCCAGGGACACCTCTGTGACTCCCAGGGGGAGACCTCGGAGCAGGCGGAGCTGCAGGCACGACTCAGCCAGCCACAGGAACAAGAGGGACACAGCAACCTCCTCTCATCCCACACTGGATCATCCAGCCTTGGGAAAGCACAGCCCAACAGAGCCCTCTCCAGCCAGCAGCAAAGCTCTGCTGCCCCGGGGAGCAGAGCAGGGCTAAGCTTGCCTGAGCTGCACCAAGAAGCTGAGGGCAGCTGGGAGACTGAGCCAGCACATCCCTGAGCAGCTCCAGCCAGGAATCACTGCAGCATTCCTGACAAAACCAGGCAGGCACAACACAGCCCCACAGACCCTCCTCCTGTGCCACCTGGGAACTGCCTCCCTCGGCTACAACAACACAGGAATACAACTCTTTAATTCTTTAGTCCATGGTCTGAGAATTAAGGGAGATCCAAGCTCCAGCTTCCCCTGGAGTCTGTCCCCAAGCCAGGCTGGATGTGGAGGGGGCACTGCTGCAGGAGACACCAACCAGCCTGTCCAGCTCTGTCCTGAGCAACGCAGTAAGGAGAGAAGGGAGGAAGGAGAACTATTCCCCAGGTGCTGCTGGTGTTTGCCAGAAGGGATCCTCATCCTCACAACCATTCCCTGCACTCCCAGAGTTCTCCACCAGACTGAAGCTGCACCCAAAGATTTTTAATCCCACAAAATCCCACAGCTCAAGCTGGTTTCTTATCCAGAGCAGGTTTGCCACAGGCCATTTGCTGCAAGATGATGCTGTAATTCCCCAAATCCAGTTTCCATCTCAATCCAACAGCCTCAGCCACCTCCTGAGCACCTTCAGTCTGTGCCCAGGCAGCCCTGCAGGAGACACCAGACAAGGGTCTGCTGCTTCCAACAGGATCAGAGCACAGCTACAGCGGGACTGGGTCAACCACAGAGCAAATCCTTCCCACTTCCAACAGCAGGAAGGCTCCACAAGGTGCAGAAACACCGTTTCCAACCCAATTCCAACCCTCCACAGGCTGTGACAGGGGGCTGAGCTGCACAGAAAGCTGCCACAGGGAGTGGAATTCAACACAGGACTCAGAAGACAGAAGTGTACACACATCCAGAGCAGAAAGACCAGAAATGTGGCTGCTGGGAGGCTGTGAAGGCTGCAGGAATTACCTTGTGCCTGCTTGTGGCTCAGGACAGTGTCTGTCCTCGGCACCTGCCTCTTCAGGAGCTGCGTGGGGCCCACCTGGCTGGGCTTTGGGAGGGCCATGGCAGCCACTTTGCTCTTGGGGCTGGACGTGGGGCTGCTGGACACGCTGGACAGGTCCTGCTGGGAGACAGGGACACCTCAACCCAGGGCTCCCTAAGGCCCTGAGCATCAGACACTCTCTGGTGGGGCAGGCCTGTGTCTGAAGGCTCATTTGCCTCACCACGAGCCATGAGAATCCTGGAATTTTGAAGGTTGGAAAAGACCTTTAAGATCACCAAACCCAATCATCAAAACCATGGCCACCAGTGACCCATGTGCCCAAGTGCCACATCCACATGTAAACACGTGGATTGAACAGAAAGACCTTTAAGATCATCAAATCCACCACTGACCCACGTCCCCAAGTGCCACATCCACATGTGTTTTGAACAGAAAGACCTTTAAGATCACCAAACCTTTTAAACCTGGTTCCAGATCCTCTGGATCCTTTTAAACATTAATCCAAATCCCTTTAAACTTGGTCCCAGATCCTTTTAAACACAAATCCAGATCCCTTCAGACACAAATTTGAATCCATTTAAACACAATCCCGGATCCTTTTAGACACACATTTGGATCCTTTTAAACATGAATCTGAATCCCTTTACACACAATCCCAGATCCTTTTAAACATGAATCTGGGTCCCTCTATAAACACAAATCCAGGTTCTTTTAACCACATATTTGGGTCCTTTTAACCACAAATCCAGATCCTTATAAATGTCATTCCATATCCTCAACACCAAACCCAATCCTCAACACCATGGCCACCACTGACCCACGTCCCCATGTGCCACATCCACACGTTTTGAACGCTCCCAGGGATGGGGACTCCCCACTGCCCTGAGCAGCCCGTTCCAACACCTTAGACCCCTTCCCATGAAATCATTTTTCCCAGTGTCTCATCTACACCTTCCCTTGGCACAACCTGAGGCTGTTTCCCCCTCGGTATCCCCTTCCCTCCCTGTCCCAACACCCAGCCCAGCTCTCCCCACAGATTCCAGATCTCTTCCCACAGCCTCAGCCCTTCCCAGCTGGAGTTACCCGGGCAGAGCTCCCACCTCGGAGCCTGAGGGCGAGGCTGGCACTTTGGCTGCAGGTGAGGTGGGCCTGCTGCTCCTTTCTGGCAGGTCAAAGGACAGATCCCTCCTGCTGGAGTCCCGGGGCTTCCTCTTCTTCTCAGCGTCCAGGTCGCGGGGCTCGGAGCCCGAGTGGCTCTCGGCTCGAGTCAGCACTCCAGTCAGGAAATCTGCTATCTCATCCTGGGAATTGTGAGATAAAGGCTGGCACTGAGCTGTGTGCAGGTCTCTGAGCAATGGAACTGCACAGCTTGAAGCAAAGCAATGAAGGATTCCCAAGGGGAGATGTGGACACGGTGCTGGGGGTTGAATATTCTGCAGAAAGAATCCCCAAAGCCTCCCAGAGAGACCTTGGCCCCCTCACTGAAGCTCACATGACTTAGGATACGTGCAAAAAAACCACAACGGTTTCCCCAAAAATGCTGCTGTGTCCCCAGATGTGCTGGGAGAGTCAGGAAACCACTCCTTGTTTAGGGTGCACTACCAGGAATCTCACACCTCTCCTCCCAAATCCCCTCAGGAGAGACTCCCTTCAATCCAACCAATCCTGTGGGCACTGGGACATCTCAGCACAGATTCCTTCTTCTTCTGAGGTGTGAAGGGAAGATTCCTGTGCTTACCTGGATGCACCTGTCCACCATGCTCTGGGTCAGGCCTTCTGACTTCTTTTTGGCTTTGCTTATCCTAGGACAAAAAGACCCAAAGCAGATGGAAATCAACACTTTCCCACATGCACATTCCCACCATTCTTCACCTGAGAGAGAGGTGCAAGCAATGCCAGGTCACTCCCCTGCCCAGGAACACCCTGAGTTAGGCCAGAGCAGAACCAGCTCACAGCCCAGGAGCACCAACTGCTGGAAAGATGAGGCTGATCCCTCAGAAGTGCCAAGACCAACTCTGACGAGGAAAATGATCCTTTTGGGATGCCCCAAAGCATTCTGCAAAGCCAACCTGACATTTCAGTTCTGTCTTCACACCCAGTGTCAGAGTTTCATGTTTCTTTCTTTCCTCTCCTTTGCTGATCTTCCCTACTAGATGTTCCAAAACCTCATCTGTGCTGCTGGGTCCAGCTCTAGATCAAGCCCAGCTTTAGGTTAGGCCCAGTTCTAGGTCAGGCCCATTCCCATGCACACTTTGCTCAGGTTTTTGCTGCAGTTATTCCCACCATAATCCAGAGTGTGGAGTATTTTCATGCAGTTCCCACCTAGTGTCAGCACCAAATTTGGGATTTACACACCCAGCAGGCTCAGATGTTGCCCAGAATTCTTGGGAAGAGAGAATCCACCTGGCAGAGCCTCACCTGAGGTTGTCATCTGCTCCTCCCACCACCACCATGCTGTTATCCGCCCGGATCTTCTCCCTGAAATCCTCCATGGCTTCGATGTTGCACTGCAGGGAGTTCTGCCCGATCACAAACAGCACAGGGGTCTTCATCTCCAGGAGGGGATCATCAATGTCCTGCAGGAACAAGGGGCCTTGGAATCTGGCAGGGCTGAGCCAGGACACAGAGCTCTTGGAGCTGAGCTCCTGGGGTGAGGCCGAGGAAGCACCCAGTGAAGCCTCCAGGGGTGAGTCCCAGTGGGATTGACTGGAAGGAAAAGCTCAGCTTGAGCTGCAGCATGCTCCAGGAAATGCCTTTCCAATGGATTTGCCTTGGAATGAGCCACTTCACTGCCTATCCAGTCACACAGTGCTCATAAAGGAGCAATGTGGGCTCCATGTAAATGACACAGCTAATGAGGAACCCAGGATAAGGCTAATGAGGAACCTGGGATATGGCTAATGAGGAATCTAGAACATGGCTAATGAGGAACCTGGGATATGGTTAATGAGGAACCTAGAACATGGTTAATGAGGAACCTAGAAGATGGCTAATGAGGAACCCAGGACATGGCTAATGAGGAACCTGGGATATGGCTAATGAGGAACCTAGGATATGGCTAATGAGGAACCTAGGATATGGCTAATGAGGAACCTAGGATATGGCTAATGAGGAACCTAGGATATGGCTAATGAGGAACCTAGGATATGGCTAATGAGGAACCTAGGATATGGCTAATGAGGAACCTAGGATATGGCTAATGAGGAACCTAGGATATGGCTAATGAGGAACCTAGGATATGGCTAATGAGGAACCTAGGATATGGCTAATGAGGAACCTAGGATATGGCTAATGAGGAACCTAGGATATGGCTAATGAGGAACCTAGGATATGGCTAATGAGGAACCTAGGATATGGCTAATGAGGAACCTAGGATATGGCTAATGAGGAACCTAGGATATGGCTAATGAGGAACCTAGGATATGGCTAATGAGGAACCTAGGATATGGCTAATGAGGAACCTAGGATATGGCTAATGAGGAACCTAGGATATGGTTAATGAGGAACCTAGGATGTGGCTAAAGAGGAACCTAGGATGTGGTTAATGAGGAACCCAGGATATGGCTAATGAGGAACCTGGGATATGGTTAATGAGGAACCTAGAACATGGTTAATGAGGAACCCAGGGCATGGTTAATGAGGAACCCAGGGTATGGTTAATGAGGAACCCAGGGTATGGTTAATGAGGAACCTAGAATATGGCTAATGAGGAACCTAGGATGTGGCTAAAGAGGAACCTAGGATGTGGTTAAGGAGGAACCCAGGATATGGTTAAGGAGGGACCCAGGCACAAGACCCCAGGAAGGAGCTGCAGAAACACTCCACAGCAGAAGCAGGCAAACACAGCCCTTCCCACACCAACACTGCACCAAGAATCCCACCAGGAATGCAGCAGCCCCCCACTCTGAATGCAACACCTCCTCCAAACAAAAATCACACACACATCCCCCCAAAAATCAGCCAGTTAGTGCTGGACTGCCAAAAACCATTCCATGAAAGAATGCAGGGAGATTTAAAGACAAGCTCTTTAAACCTTACCCCTCTGGGGCCATCCACGGTGAGCAGTGGGAAGCCAAGGCACACAACAGCAGTGACATATTCCATCACTGAAACCTGGGCAGGGAGAGCAGAGTCAGCATTCTCAGAGCCCAGCACAGCCCAGGAATGAAGGCTGCTTTGCCAGGCTCCTGCCAGGCACAGAAACACCTCAAAAGCAACACTTTGTTGATGAAAGGAGTCATTAAAGAACATTAAATGACTCAAATTGCCAAGGGCCCACAAGCACAGAGGTCAAAGGGAAGCCTTGGAAAGAGCACAGGGACAAGGAGAAGCCCAACAGTCACTCAAATCCAGCTCTGAACTGAGCTCTGAGAACCACAGGACCCTGGAATGGTTTGGGCTGGGAAGGACCTTAGAGCCCATACAGTGCCACCCTTGCCATGGCCAGGGAC
>VZRZ01006755.1:565297-596519 GCA_013398175.1 Climacteris rufus | reverse complement strand
AGCGGGCCCCGCTCAGCCCTGTGCCGCCGGACCCAGCAAGACCTGGCTCAGCCCTGCCAGGCCGCGCTCAGAGTCACAGAATCACGGAACCGATCCGGTTGGAGAAGACCTCTGAGATCATCGAGTCCAACCTGTGAGCGGATACCACCGTGTCTACTAGACCATGGCACTGAGTGCCACATCCAGTCTTAAACACCTCCAGGGACAGTGACTCCGCCACCTCCCTGGGCAGCCCATCCCAATGTCTAATCACCCTTTCTGTGAGGAAATTCCTCCTAATATCCAACCTAAATCTCTCCTGGCACAGCTCGAGGCCGTGTCCTCTTCTCCTGTCACTGGTTGACTGGGAAAAGAGATTGACCCCCACCTGGTTACAACCTCCTTTCAGGGAGTTGTAGAGGGTAACAAGGTTATCCCTGAGCCTCTTTTTCTCAGGCTGAACAACCCCAGCTCCTTCAGCTGCATCTCATGAGACATGCTTCAGACCCTTCATGACCTTTGTTGCCCTTCTCTGGCCATCTTGCCTCCCCTTGACCTGACATCTCCCAGCGTGGCTGGGTTCAGCCCAGCTCAACCCAGCTCAGTTCGGTTTGGTCCAGGGCAGCCTGACTGAGCACAGCTCCTCATTGTGGCTCATGAGACCCGTAGGAAGTGTTTCCATATTGTGATGCTGTGCACCCAGTGAGGGATCTGGCAGCCAGTCAGTAGAAGAAGCCCATGGAGCCAGCATTGCCCCCACAGCAGCATGTCCTGAGGTTCAGGTGCTGTGTTTTCACCACCCTTGTGTTCTTCCCACCCCACTTTGCCCTCTATGAGAGCTCAAATGGCCCCTAGGAGCCACATGCAGAATTGCTGTGGGGTGTGTGCTGGCATGCTGGTAACATCGTCCAGATTTTCTTGTAGGTCAGTTCAAATGTTTTTTGCTGCAATGAACAGCGCCATAACTGTAAACAGTCTCCCAACTTGTGCTGTGTTCATAGCTACACCATGACATCTGCCCATGGGACCCTCCACAGAGGATGGGAAACAGGAGCCAACTTTTGAAAAGGAAGTTTGTCCCATGAAATTAAGTAACCAGCCATGAGTTTTGGTTTGGTGCTTCTTCCATCAGTTCCTCTGTGATCAGGCAATCCTGGGAGAAGAAATGTGTCTGTACCACCTAAGCACATCACCTTACCCTCCAGCTTCTGCAGGCCCCTCTGCTGCAACATTCCTTTCCCCTTGCAGGTAAGGAGATGTGCCATCGCTGCTCTCACTGCATAGGGATATTCAGTCTTGATACTTAGCTGCAATTGCTAAAGGAGCCACTTACTGATTTGCCTTTCAAGTCTAGTCTATGGGATTTAGTCTTGAAGGGACCTTCAGATTTTGGTGTGGAAATTGTGTTTCTGCTCTGCTGGGTTGCAGTTTCTAAGTGCTGTAAATTTTTTTTCAGGAACAGAAATGGAAACTTGGAGAAAAATCTGTGGACTGCTAGTCTGCGATGGACAAGAGCTGATGAGAGCTTTGCGATCTTCTTTGTAGGCAGTCACCCCTGGGGAGAAGCAGCACGTCCTTTGGAGGTGGTACCATAACCCACAGCTTTGTGGCACAACAGTATAGTAACACTCCTGCCACTGCTAGAAGTTTGGCCCTAACATGAGATAACGTGTGGGAATACAAGCCTGCTGCTTTCCCCTTGGCAGCTTGTGGGTGCTCTTTTGGGTGGCAGTGCTGCCTATCCCCCCACCCCTTTCCCACCCATTCCTTCCTCGGCAAAGCCCAGTTTGTCACCCCCTTGGCTGTGCTAATACATTCCCTGCTGAGGAGTGACACTGCTGGATCTGCTAAATAGTCCCAGCTAATAATACCCCCCAATACCCCTTTCTTTTGGGAAGTTATTCAAGGATCCAGCTTGCAGAATGGCATGATAAACATCTTGGCAAAGCTGAGCTGGCAGCAAAAGGAAGTGTCAGGGCAGGAGTAAGTGGTTGGGGGCAAGGAAATGTCAGGAACGTCTTCAGCTGCTGTACAATAAAAGACCAGATGTAATGATTTGACACATTTCCACCCATCCTATGCCTTTTTTTTCCCCCCAAAGGATGCTGAGATTGCAGAGACCTCTAAGATCCTCAAAATCTTTCATGCCAAAAATTTCTGTGATTAGCAGAAACATTGATGTGCCTGAAGTGGGGAGCATGGCATTCAGCAGTTGGTTACTACAGAATCAAAATAAGGGTAGAGTTATAGCCATGTGAAAAACCCAGGGCACAATCATGTAATTAAAAGGCCATTATAATGGTTATACCACTGAGGAGGGCTGGGTATTAATCATTGTCTGATTAATACTTGAGACCTTGTCTGTGTGATCTGGATGTATTTTTATGTGCTCATGTTGTGTGTGTGCATATTTACCCTGATGGTGAGAAACAAATGTGTCTGAGGCTTGGAAGCTCAAGGTTTACTTGATCTAGCTTCTTGAGTCATTTCCTGTGGATTTGCAAGATCTCTTATTTGATCTCTGCTTTCACTGTCCTGCTAATTTGGAAGCTGCTAAGCAATTTATTCTCTTAATGATTTCTCTCACTCACTGCACAACTCTCTTACTATTACTTTCATTGACGTATTGAATTTTATTTTTCTAATATTCAGGTTACTGTGCCGGCTCTTGCAAGCAGCGTGTTCAAGCTGACTGACTTTTCTGAATGAAAAGGCTCCCTCTCAGAGGTGTGATTTCTGTTTGTGCGTTGTGTTGTTTGTATACAGAGCTTCTGCTTAGACACAGAATAGCGCTTCCCTGGGATGCGATCGTTACGGTACCTAGAATTAATTAGCCTTTGGTGGCAGAGCTTCCAGGCAGCAGCTCCTGCATACTAATGATTTGCCTGCTATGACTATCCTGTGTTTTAAACTCAAAAGAAACATTTATTTTGCAGAGTAATACTTTAGCTGTTGCAGAGAACCTTGTTTCTGCTTGGATTGGCACCTTTAGCTTGCGCTTATTTAGGGTGAGAACCACTGGAATTTGAAGTGTCAAAGTTTAGGATGGCATTTACTGCAGCCTTGCAATATAGCCTCCTACCTTCACTTACTCTTACTTACAAAACGTCTCAGCCTTTGAGCTGAAATCTTCCACTCTGTTGATTTAGGAACCTAAAAATGAATGTTGGTACCCTGTTGACTGTACCAAATTCAATGATTTTTCCACTGACTCACTTGGTGACTTTGAACAAGCGAGGAGTGGAAGTCAGCAGTCCTGAATCATGCCATCCTCCAGACAATTACCCCCCTCCCCAATAATTCTTTCGAGCAGCAATCATATTTTAAAAGCAATGATTACATCCATGTTTTCTCCCATTATAATTGCTCAGAATTGAAGAGCCGCAGAAATGATCTGCAACATTTGCACTCAGAGTGAAATCTTTCAGAGCTGACACTTTTTGGGAGGTCACAGAGTTTGGAAATACTAAATTTCTTTTTGAGCCAGAGTGGGATTTCAGCATGTGGTTTGGAGAATTGCTGGGATCCTTTCGGACACCTGCCTGGGGAAGAGGTTGCAGAGAGCTCCTTGCAGTCTGCCCAAGGTGTCCTTTCAGAGGGTGGTAAGACAAGAGCACGCAAGCAGAAAGGACCCTTGCTGCCAGATGGGCTGACAATCCCACTGTTTTCTCCCTTTTTTGTTTTCTGTAAGCCTGTGTTTTACTAGGACAGAAAGTGGTAACAAAGTTTAGGTGATCTCTGCGCTGTTGGCTGTATGGCTTTTCTGGGCACCACGGGATCCACTTGGGCAACAGCAATGAATGTGCTGATAGCTGAGAAGGCATTGACCAGCGCACGCAGTCAGCCATGAGTCATTCCTGTGGGACAAATCTGGTGTCATTTGTAGATGTGTTCATGAAACCACGCACTCTCCTTCCTCCTCTTCCCCCAAAAAGCAAAGTTTATTGAAATGAGGAGATTGTGAGGAAAAGGAGTCTTTTCAAAACTCTTGCTTTCCTACTGGGCACTCTGTTGCTCTCTTAATATTCAGCAGTAAGTGATTTATAGCCCCCCTGACACAATGGTTTGGTGTTTCTTTTGTGTGCATAACTTCCTTTAGATATAAAGGGATGATAACAAACCTAAATCGTAATCTCACAAGCACATGACACATTGTCTTTGTGGTGCAGATAACAGGAAAATGCTCTCATCTCGAGTTCAGCACTTCAGCCTTCCCACCCCCAAATTCCACCCTGGTGAGAGGGTGGCATTAGCAGGTTTAGTGAGACAGCAGTGTTGGTGGGGGCGATTGCTTCACACGCAGTGATGCAGGATGACGGTTTTGGGAGTCCCACTGGAGTTGAGTCTCTTAAGTAGAGATGGGTGCACGCCTTTTTGTGCTGAATACTTGGAAGGAAAAACTGCTACAAACCCTTCACATACTGCTGTTGATTCTGCAGCACTGCTTTGCTTCTGTGCATTCCTGATTCAGCATGCCCTGCCCCATCAAATCAAAAGATAGGTGTGCAGGAACTTTGCAAGTGTCACGGCAACCTCAGGATTAATCCTAAAGCCAGGCTACTTTTGGCATGAGGGAAGGGCTGCTCTTCTCTCAAGATGCCTTTCCGCCCTTGAGAGGTTTCTGCATTTTTGATACAGCTGTTTCCAGGACCTCATGGGAACTGAACAAACAGATGTCAAATAATCTGTTTTTACTTCAGGGAGCACAAAAGTGGATGGATCTGGGAAAAACAATGGAGCTGTGCACACCTTTTCCTCCCTTCCTTGGGGGTTATTTGAATTAGTCTTCAACCTTGAAGTGTATTTCAGCAAGTTGTCTTCTGATAGTCAAACTTCACTTGTGTGTTCCTTGCTTTCTCTCACAGCTATTGTGAGACCATCCCTGCTGAACACCCATGTCCCCTTTACTGCAAAGCTCTTTGATCAGCCTCAGCTGGTGACACGATGAGCAGTACTTACTTTGGCAAAACCAGTTTTTGTGGCTTGACCTCCTTTCCTCCCCCCCACAGTGTCTTGCTGTGAATACAGGGTCCTATTCAGTATCTGAGCAGTTATAATTGCACATTTACCCAGTCCAGGCCCAGCCGTGGGAGAAACCCATGCACAGGTATCAATCAGGAAAGGCTTCTGGAGTTTAATTAAGCTTTTGAAATATGGAGATGAGGACATGGCTGGGTCAGACATTAAATGGTGTACGGTAAGGGGAAATGAGTTGCATGTATCCTGCCTGCATCCTCCTTAACCCAACCCTTGGCTTCAGGGCTGCTTGGTGACACTGACCCACGCAGTCCTTTACAGATGCTTGACCATATTTAATTTCAAAGGGTGCCAGTCCACCCTCTTCTCCAGGCAGATATTTTCCCTTGTGTCAACATCCTCATAACAACTCCAGCTAGGCAAATATAGCACATGCCTTATGAGTGTCCTGGAAGGACTCAGAGGTGGAGAGTTAGAGCTAAAGAAGGTTCATGGTTAACCCCATGCACCACTGAATAGCTGTGGGATAAGTCGCAGCACATGATGAAGAAGCTGGGAGGAGAATTTAATGGTCCTGTAGAGAGCACCTCCTTACACAGCCATCCTCCAAGATGTTCCCAAGGATTCCCGTGGAAAATAATCCTATGCTCCTTTTATGTCCTTGTAATTACACACATATTATGCTTCCCTGCCCAATTCTAAGGAGAAAAGTAAGTAGTCACTCCACACCAAAACCTTTTGGGACTGTACATATACTCCCGTATGGATTCCAGCTCCATCTAGAAGGGACTGAAGACACACAGCTCTGCTCTGTGTGTGGTTGTTAACAGAAGCTGCCGTTTGCAGGAATTGGGTGCAAGGCCTTCCACGTGCTCGCTGCCAGCTGCATCCCCAGCAGCGTTTGCTACCAGGCTTAACAAAGCCCAGAAATGCAAGCCCAGGTTATGAGAGCTTCAGACCTGCAAGGCCAAAAGCACAGGCGTGATCCTGCTCACAGAACTCCCTTGTTTTAGATAGTAAACTCCCCAGTCACTAAGAGGGAAAATAAAAAGGGCTGGTTATTGCTGGATGCATGTTCTGACCTTAAAAGCTGCAAGTAAAAACAATCCAAGATATGGGGCGTGTTGAAGTGGCAGCTGAAGGGCTTTTTTTGTTCCTTCTAGAGTTAATGCCATCATGCTAAAATTGCATGCGGGTAGGAGTGGGGGTTAATTTAAGGTTTAGTGTGACCAAGAAGAATTTTTTAGAAAATAGCAAATGGACATCATTCTGAAAAATAAGCCCCACTTCTGTAATCAGGAGTACTTGACTTAAGTTGCAGAGACTGTGAAGGAAACCTTGCAGATCCATGGCAGGTAAACATTTGCCTTTGATTCTGTTTTTCTCTTCAAGTCTAGAAACCCCAGCATTTACACTTAAATGGATGTGCTGTAAGCTATGTTTAGGAAGAGAATTTCATCCCCTCCTGCACGTACTTTTACACATGATAATTATTTGACTGCAGCTTTACAAAGTATGGCTGGAGGGATGGTTTGTAAGGGAGGAGTTACATGGCACTGATGATAACTGCTTGATTCGGCCCCACTGAAGGCAGTGTCAGCAGGATCAGACAATCCAGAAGAGATCTTTTATTTTAAATAGACATTATTGACCTTCAGTGACTTACTGTAAATTCCTACCTCCTGATTTCACACATTGGAGAACACACATGTATGCTGGAACCATGTGTGTTGTCAGGGCCATGTGTTCAATGTGGGCACAAATCTCTGCATTTAATTACCATTAAAAAAAAACAAAACAAAACAACAGGGAGCTAGAGAGCTTATGAAGATGATGTTTTGGTGAATTATGGTATTTTTTTAAATGCCATTGGTTTTGTCTTCATCAAACGTATCACAGACTCTTATCTCTTCCTTCATTTTTTGCTTTCTGCTTCTTCTCTGCCACCTGATCTGTTCCTTCCATACAACAGGAGTTGTAGTCCCAAACTCATCGAGGGATGAAAGAACTGCTCTATAACCACATGGCCTGGATATAATACCTTGCATATAACTGCTTCTCCTTGTGCCAGACATTGCCACACGACCAGTATTTAATTTCTTATTGCACAAAATGCTCTTGATAACTGTGACGTTGAAAAGCTTATTATAAATTGGTTCCTGCTCAGCTCTAAAGAGATTTGGGTCTTCTCTCTGACGTTTTTCAGTCTAAAAAAGTAACAAACATGAAAGCTCTCCCACAAGACTTGATCAAAGTCCTGTGAGTTGGCAGTCTGAATTTTGGCCTCTCTCTGTCTTGCAGGCAAAGTGGGACAAATCTTTGTCTTTTTGAAAGAAACATGGATAGCTGTCTTCTTTAAAATCCTGAGAGAGTGGAAAGCAGAGGTGATTTTTGCCTTCCTGTGGCAAGGTCAATTCTATCCCCTCTGCAGATGGATTCTACCTCCCCTAATAACAGGATAAGCAAGGCACCTTTTGAGAAGGGTCACCAGGGCCTGTTGCCTTGTGCTTTCTAAAGAATGCTACCAGTGGAAAGGACTTTGTGCCACTATCATACAGCTGTCACAGAGCTTTCTTTGATCATAACTTTTCCTATAGCAGGAAGCAGTGGAAGCTCTGCAGTAACTTTGCTGCACACAAATACCCCAAAAGGGACTTTGACCTTTTAACAATGGCACTTCATTATACAAAATTTTCTTATATTGATTTTCCAAGTATTGGGAGGGGAGGTAATAACTGAGAATCATGAGATCTTGAAAAAAGAATTAAATGTAATAAATAATATATTGTGACTTTTGATGTAGTTAGAGTATCTGTGTAATCATCTCTGGACCTATATACTAATTTTCATTTGTATTCTTCACAGTAATGTCTAGGGCTGGAGAAGAGTATTGGTCTTCCATTACAGCAGAAGGAGTCATAGCCCAAGGAGATACCTGGGAATCAGGAAGAACACTTGAACTCAGGAGCTTTTGGGAGTCATGTAGGACAGGAAAACAACATCCACTCGAGTTTAATTCCCTGTGCTTGTTTATGTGCCCTCCATTCCTCTGTAATTTACTATCAGAAAGGACAGAAATAAATTCTAACATATTTGTGAGACACAGCAGAATTACTCCAAACTTAGAAGAACTTTGGAGTAAAGTTAAAATGCTTCAAGCCTAAATAACACACTGCTAATTTTCTTCTTATAGTTTATATCATCATGAATTAAAATAAAATGCTGCTGTGCAGGTGCCCCATCAAACTGAACGTGGTTGTAGTAATTTGCCTGGTGTGACCCAAGTAAAAGTGCTCCAGTGTGCATTTCCACCCTAGGAAAATCCTTTATGCCGTGATTTCCAAGTTTGAAAATAACTCTCTGCAGATGAAACAGATTTTTCACCCTTTAAAGAAGTGTTTTCACCTACAAATACTTCTTGCTGCCTAAACAAGAGCCCTTTCCTTTGCACTTGTGCCAACATGCAACTTGGATAAAGAACTAAACTTAGATTCTTAGTTATAATGTTTCCACTGACTTTTTTGGCTTATTTTGTTTTAATAATGACTGTAAGACGTGCTGTTTCTCTTCTGAATTTTAATCTTTCTAATGAAGGTGTGTTTGAAGAAGGCACACCCTTCAGAAGATGTTTTGTGGTATCGTATTTGTGCCTTTAGTGTCGAGGACCAGCTGCCTTTTCAATTTTAAATGCACTTTTCAGGGTCTTACATCACAGAGGCCTAAATTAAAACACACTTACCATAAAGGGGTGCAGCACATGCATTCATCCTGAAAATTGCACTGCGACATGAAAGATACCCAAACACTACATGTAATTTTGAAGATGAGCAAGGCTTGGCTTTTCAGATGTCCCACGCGAGGGAAGCGCACCCACGTCCCGCAAAATTGTAAGCTTCTGAATCATGGAAGCTGGATCTTAAAGCCTCTAATTCCCACTGAATTAGAGATGTTTGAAGATGTGTGTGACTGTGAAAATTAAGCCCAGTGCTGGATTGGGGTGGCCCACTGTCTGGTGGATGTGAGCCTGTGCAGGAAGCCCTGTGTCTGGCACCCAGCGTGACCCAGAGATGTGCAGGACTCAGGGATGGGGCAGCTCTCACTTTCTGCCTCCCAGCTCCTCCTCCCCATGTTATTCAGGCTAGGGGGGTAGGATGTGGTGGCTCCCCACAGTGTGAAAATTTTGCTTAGTGGTTTGCAGGCTGAGAAGGGCTGGTCATGCCCTGTGTATCTCTAAGTGTCTTTGTCTTAATTAAGGCTATTGGAGAAAGTTTTTTCCTCTCTAGTATGGTAATATAGACCAGGACTAAGACCACTGCATCTTTATTTTGGACATATATACCATGGTGACAACAGCAGCTGGTCTTTAACCTCACTTCCTGCAGCTATGGAACCCTTGCTACAGGCTGTGCAGCCCTGCAGAACCAGAGACCTCCTTTTGGCATTCATATGGGTTTAATGCCAAATTCTCTCTCCACAGCCATGGCTCTCAGGAGTCAAAGAGAAGCTCCAGAGAGCCATTGGCTCCATGATCCTGCAGGTACACAGAGGGAACCCCCAAACTCCAGCCAGAATGAGACTTCCCTTCCTGCCTCTCTATTCGACGTCAGCCTTTACCTTGTGTTGGGGGGAAGATTTTGCAATCCCTTTCAGGTATCGGATATTGGCAATCCCTCTCCTAGAGTGCTGTGGTTGGAGAGTATCCTGGGCTAACTTTGGAGGTGCAAGGCTCTCCTGTGTCTAGACATTGCACTAAATGTTGTTATTCAGCCTCCTGTGGGGTTACTGGGCTAGACACAAATGTCCTAGCCAAGCTCACAAGGAAGGGGAAACATGGGGATATTCGCCGCCAGAAGACACTGCCTCCCTTGACATTTTTATCTGCAAAACAATGGTTTACAGAGAGTTTTGAACTGAAAGGTGGTCTTGGCCTCTTTCCTTTTCATTTTTTGACTTTTGTTTCCTGTACGAGAGTCTCTGCAATTCCTTAATGTTGTCATTGAGTCCTAGGGATTTCCCTCTGCCAGTTGCACTACGTTTCCCAGGTTGCCAGCAATGCAAAATTGCTGAGGGAAGACATTTCTGTTTAAACTGGAAGCCATGAATACAAGAGCTGCTCCTCCCAAAGGAAATACTGCTTTTATTTCCATGTATCCAAATCAATCTTAAATCTTTGCTCTGTACCCGGGTATCTCCACTTGAGACTTCCCAGTTTCCTATAAATTCTGATTTACTCTCTTGCTGATTCTGTGGAACAAGACACTAAATCCATCTTGCTTGGAAAAAAAAATAAAGAACAATAAAACCCTAATTGAAATATTTTGCTGAAAAATGTCACAACATAGTGATTTTTGAAACAAAAGCCAAAGAAATATTTCTTCTTTTCTAAACTAGGAAAAGAAATGCATGTGTATACCCCTTCAGCTAGAGGGGAATTGGAAAAGTCTTGTGTCATATGCAATGCCAACTTCTGGAAAAGGAGAGCCTGGCTTTGTCTTTTTATGTGTATTTGTATGTCTTTGTTATCAATATTGTAGAGTCAGTCTTGGGAAGTTTTGCTGTGATGTCAAGGAGAAGGTTGATATTCCAGGCACTAAGGTGGCTCCTTTGGAAAGGCTGAAATCTGAGGGCTGCCTGCCCTCAGATGCCCATGAACTCCTCTAAAATCTTGGCTTAACCCCAGGACCCTGCACCCCTCTTCCTTCTGACTCAGGGCAACCAGATATGCAAAGCCTGGGGCCATTCTGGGGTCCTAACAAGCATTTTTGGGATGTTGTTTTGTCCCAGTTTTTCTCCCTGCAGGCCCTTAATCTGCAGTGATCTGATCTTATTCCATGCCAAGAAGACAGGAGTCTGCCACGCAGTAGATTTGTACCTTACCCGCCTCCCCAGCTCTTCCTCCCTTCACTGCTCCTTTCTCTTTTCAGAGTCATCACCCAACTGAGACTTGTAACTTCAGTGTGTTTATGCCCCTGCTCCCCTAGATCTCAAGGGATAAATTCCCTGTCGATCCCACCCAGAGGGATCATTCTTGTGTGCAGTGACTTTAAGGTACCTCACGCAGAACCTCAATCCAGGATTCTCTGGCCAAAACCCAGACACCACATTCTCCTTCACCATGTAAAAATGAAAGTAAGCTTGGCCACAGCAAAACCACAGAGCACTAGTGAAGCCTCCAGTGTTTGTGGAGATGGTGCAAAGCACCCAAATCTTTACTTGAGATTTTCAAGGGGTGCAAAATACATGGATGTGGCTGCCAGTGGGACTTCCAGAAGGGACAAATGTCACTGGGATGCCCACTATGAAAAGCTGCCCTAAGGTCGGTGACACAGGATTTCCGCAAGCTTGTGCTTATCTTGTAGACAAATCTCCTGGGGAGGAAAAGTCAGACCCACACACACAGGTACAGTGAGCACAGCTGTCTGTTGTGGGGCTGTAAGGAACCGCCGGAAACCCACAGAGGAAGATGCAAAAAAAAAAAAAAAAGAAAAAAAAAAAAAAAGGGGAAAGGCAGGGAGGGAAGAAGCTGTTTTTCTCAAAGCTTGGCTGCCCTTGCAAGCAGAGTAACCTCACAAAAGAGACACGTGTTAGGCAGGTTTAGACCATTAAATCCTTTTGGTGTTCTGTAGATGGTGAAGTAGAGGGAAAGAAACTTCACTGCACACCATTGCAGTAGTTAACGTGATGTTTTCAGGAAAGTTCACCCATGAATAGGCACAGCAGCTTGCTGTGCTGATAAAGATAATTTCTGCTCTGGAGTAGGGTAAACTGAGCCATGGGAGCAAATGAACTTGCCAAAGCCACACAGTAAATGTTACAGAGTTAGAAAGATTAAATATGAACAGGTTGCCCTTACCCTGCCTGCTTCACACACTCACGTGAAAACAGGATCTGCATCGAGTGTTTTAGGTGCTCCTGAAATTCTGAAGTCAGGTGGCCTGGATAATATTGACTTGCTTATGTAGAAGTTAAAGATATAGTAAAAATGAGGCACTTGAAGGTTCAGTTTGCCTTGAAGGAGCAGAAATTTGCTGTTTGCTCCACATCTGCCCATGCAGGATTTGTCAGGAAGGCACAAAGCAGAGAATATAACCTCTGAAAGGCCTGGGAAAATAATAGCTGCCTCAGTCCAAGGGCTGAGCTGGAAAAAGGAGAGAAAACGAACTAGATTGAGTCAAAGCAAAAGAAATGGTAATTTCCCCCTTTAAAAAATTTATTATTATTATTATTATTATTATTATTATTATTATTATTATTACTACTACTACCACTACTACTACTACTACTACTATTTTGCTTGTTTTGGTTTGGGGGAAAAAACAAAAACACCAATGTGTTATTTTTGTTCGACCTGAATTGCATTTTGAATGTAACATTTTGTTTGGAGGTTAGTTACCCCTCTTGTTTCTCACACTTTATTTCAGGTCTCCTTTGAGTGGAAAATGCCACTTCAAAATAGCAAATCAAAGGGTTGTGTTTAAGAGGCAGTGAAATAAATTGCTGTGGCATTTTCAAAACAAACCATTTCTTTCAAGAAATGTAGATATATATGTATTTCCCCCATAAATTTTGGGTACAGTTGAAAATGTTTGCCATGTTTCATTCATTTTGGAAGCTCCAAAATTGCATGGTTTGGGTTTGGGTTTTTTTTCCTCCTAGATATTTTAGTGGGTTTTTTTAGCCTTATTCAATTCCTGTTGAAGGCATTGCTTCTGCAGAAACAACAAAAGGGAGGGGTGTAACCTGAGGAATGGAAGATTTCAGGGAACAGAACAAGGCTCACAACAGCACCTGAGGCAGAGGCCAGTCTATGGCTGAAGGCAAAAGCATTACCAGTGCTCTCTTATTTCACAGCAAAGCTACTGAAGAAGCAGTAGTGAGGAAGGAGTTGAGGCAACAGGGGATGGATGTGTGCAGCTTTACAGTGCTTGGTTCTATCTGGCTGTGCTGCTGGAGGGTTGGTTTTCCAACAACCAGATCACCATCACAACCCTTTCATCCTGGCTTTTCTCGGTTTGCTGGCAGGCCCTACAGAGGCAGATGTATCAGGTCATGTGAGAGGTGTTGGGGGCTCGTTTTATTCCTGTGCACTCCATCCCCTGTGGGGGATATGCAAGGCTCTCTCCTTTGGTGGGTTTGCCCTTAGGGAAAGTATGCAAGATGTGGAGGTGCCCTTGGAGCTGCTACCCGTCTGCTCAAGCTGTGGGCTTGCTTGCTCACCAGGCAAGCTTGGGATGTATGGAGGAGCAAAATGCCTTGTGCTCACTCCAGATAAGAGAGGTGATGCTGATAGGCATGAGGGAAACAACCCAAGCAACTGACTGAAGCAGAAATGTGGTTTGCAGCTAAAGTTTGTGCCCAACTTGGAGGGCAGGGGCAGGTGGGAGTTGGTCCAGGGAGCTGGTCCATACTGCACTATGATGTGCAGTGGACAGTCAAGTCCTACAGCTTAGCTTCTCTTTCCAGCCATAGCATCTACTGTGAATGCAGCAGCCCTTTAAAACCAGATGCAGGGTCACTGGCAGCTTAGGTGACAGGCATTTCCTTCCCAAGCAAGAAATAATGCTGTGTGCTTTGACTAGCAGGGGACAGACATTCTAAGTTCAAGCTGTTTTAAGTTAGAAAACCCTTTTTCTGATTTTCCCAGAGCTGGCCAGCTGTGGCCTTCTGTGTTTGCTCCATCATGAGATGTTTTGTAAAGAAGTGGTGGGGTCTCAGCAGGCCTTATTCTGTCACTGGAACAATGGAGCATGGACTTTCTTTATATCCTGAAGGGCATCGAATAGTAAGAACAAGAAAAGTTGTCCAGCTGTGCTTCAGCTGGACTAGTTTTCATGTTTTCAGTCAACTTTAATAGCGTGGCTGCCTAACTCACTTGTCTTCTGAGGAAGATACTTTAAATGTAAATAGAAAACTGGTTTTAAGAAGTGGCATGTGCCTAGCATGAAGAAGTAAGAATTACCCCTGCTGGAATAACCTTCCTTTTGCTGGGCTTATATTAGGGAAGAATTTGGTCTGCTCCTTGTCAGGTCTGTGCACAAGCTGGCCCTTTTTATTAACATCTAGAAACTCATTGCTAACCTTAGTCACCTCAGGTGATTTGCACTTGAAAAGATCACATAGCCTGGTAAATTTGGGAAGGATAATAAAGGAATAGCAACACAAAATGCCTTCTGGTTGGCAAGGGCAAGGGTTACTCAGATTTCTTGGCAGTGCCGGGCTATTCACTAATTCAGTTTAACACCCTGCCAAGTCCATGTAGAGGTGAAAAATTGCAGACAAACCCCACAGGCTGGTCCCCCAGCACAGAAGAGTGCCCAGAGGTGGCTGTCATGGCTCAAGCCGTCCCAGAGAAGGAAGCCAAAGCACCCAGCTCCCCTGGCCTGTGGGAGATGTGCTTGTGAAGGTACAAGCGGATGTTTGCTGCTCACAGCATGTCTCCAGTTCCTTGTCACAGCCAGGTGAAAATTAACCAGATAAGTGGCCTAAAGAGCGGATTTTGAAGACAGCAGGTTAAGAGACCTTCGGGGCCTGGTGGTGGGAGCAGCTCAACCAGCACAGCTGCAGCCGGAGGAGGATGTGGGGCTCCACCCATATCCTCCCTCTGGGAAAGGACTGCCTGGGAGGCAAAGCCCAGCTCAGCAGGGGTCTGGGCAAAAGGGGGCTACGAAACAATCTGCCTGCATCGATTGAAGCAAATCAAGTGGTCTGCATGGAGAACAACTCATATGCTAAGCCCATCATACTTGCTATCATATTTTTTGTTGTTGAAACCACTACAGAGAGCAGCACATTTCCAGGAGCCTGGCTCCAGCAAGCAAACTTCCCTGTGGCTTCCTGCTGGCTTGGGGAGGATTCGTGGCTGGGGATGCTTTACCTCTTCCGTGCCAACTTGACTGGAGCCATGTCTCAAGATGGTTCTTTGATACCCTGTACAAAGGATTGTTCCTCATGGTGTTTTTTCATGAAATAATACGTTTCTGCAAAGTTTAATCTGATTAAAATACAAAGAATTAGGATGGGGGACTGGATATTTGCAAAGTATTATTTATGTATCTGTTTCTTTTGTTAATAGATAGGCCTGCCAGTCCCACAAAAACTGAAGCATGCACTTACTGTTCCCAGTGGCTAATCCCATGAAAGTCTACTCCCAGTGTGTATTCAAGCACACACGTACATCTGTATAAGGCACGGACTGCACGACCCTAATGCTGATGTGCTGACTTAGGGCTGTCAGTTGAGAATGTTCCCATGTCTGGAGTGTACCCTCAGACTCAGGGATGCCTGAACCCTCACTGTCTGGACCTACAAGGTGTTAAGTAGGACTTGGAAAATGGAGGGCTGGAACGGAGAGGTAAGAAGTTACATTTAACGATGTGAAATAATGGTAGAAGCCAGGCACTGGATCATTAAATAATGGCTTTGGTTGTTCATTATTTACTTCAGTCTTCCTCTGCCTCTGTGAAATGCTGACTCCTGCGCTGTCCATCTAGAAGTGGCACAGTTGCCATCACTTTTTCCAAGCAGACTTTTTTGTTTAATATTTCAAAAGCAGGCCTGACACATCCACAAGTATCAGTGTTAGGCAGAGAGGGAGAAAGCCTGGAGATAATGCAGTATGTGCATGTTGGAAGGCATGCACCTTATCACTCAGTAAAATTGGTGAATTACTATCAGTGCCACAACAGTGTTCTCAATTACTGCAACAACTTACCACCTTTGATACAAGACCACCAGAATTTTGGTCTGCAATCTGATAAAAAGCCAACTGTACCAAAGNGGGGGGGGAGGGAATGCCAACAAATGAGAAATTACAGACTAGATTTTGAATTGCATGACAGATTTTATACTAAAAACTCTCACCATATATTCCAGTACTGTTCAGAAGGCAGATCCATTGTCCATGCGAGACTGGAGTGACACCAGTCTGTAGGTACTGCTGAGCAATTATGGGTTCTCTAGAGCACCCGTGATTGTGAGTCCTTCCTTCTTACAAGGACTTAGATACTTGGGAAGATATGCTGGGTTTGGTTTTCAGTGTAACCTGAAGCAAAAGTCAGCTTGAGGCTGCCAGATTGTGCCTGGTTTCAGATCAGACCTCTGTGAAAGTAGTGAATTGAGTAGGGTTTCCACTCAAAACCATAAATCGGTCTTGATTTGCTTGAAACTTTGCCCGGATTTTTTTTTTTCTTTTTCCCAAACTTGGCCTGTGTTCTAGCTTTGTAACAAAACCTAAAACAAACATCTCTGGGTTTCGGGTTTAGTTGTGAAAGTTTAACACAGAAACCATTTTCCTCCAGGGGGAATGGGGGATGCTGGCCTGTGTGCTAAGGCTGAGCTTAGTTTTTTATTCTTTTGAAAGCAATGGTGACAGTTTGTAATTTCTACCTTGAAAGCAGCTGGAGAAGAGGCTTTGGCTCAACATCTGATCTGAGGGACAGAAGAGAGGAGGGTGACCATCATGTCCTTGCTTGGGTCTCCAGCCTGGTTTTTCCATCCCTGTTAGCAACAGGGAGTACATTAATGCAGAGAAGCCGTGCTGCCTCACTGTGATGCCACTTAACTCAGACCAGAGCAACTTTGAATCAAGGTCAGCATTTGATAGCATGGAGGCCAAAGATAGCAGGAGAACAGATTTTTGCCTGGCACATGGTAAGATCAGCAACTGGGAACCATGCCACCACAAGAGAAGGAGCTGTCAGAAATTGCAGCTTCCAGCTCACGCTGAATTCCCATCTCACCGGGAGTGAGGCTTGTTGTGTAAGAAAGCAAGATACCATCCCTTAATCGCTAGTAGCATTTTGTCTTTCTGCGAGATAGGAGCTTCTGATTTCTCTTGTGTTTCTCCCAGCAAGCTGTGCCTCACATTTTGTAAAGAAAGACCAAGCTGGCATGCTCCCCCTGCTCTGGTCTGCATGAGGGAATCCAGGACTCCAGCATTTTCCCATTAGCCTAGTGCATCGTGTGTGTGAAACTGAGATTTTTTAAAATTGTTTTTTAGTCCAGATTACTGACGTGCACAAGGTCAAAGACTACTAAGAAGTTGCTGCTGTCTCTGGTGATCAGATTCACTGTGTGATCCTCACAGCTTTTGACCCAGTAGCGTGAATGCCAACGCCAGAGTCCTCTCTGTGTGCCTGGCTATAATTACAGGAAGCTCATTCATTGCGCAGATCCTGAAGATATGGAAGTCTTGCTAATCAGTCTGGATGGGAGTGGTAAATAAATCATTTCCTTTAACACTTGTTGATAGAGCAATTCATTCTGTCATGAGAAAATTTGAAACTGGGGGGAAGTTTCAGTAAACTGTGAGTAAAACCTGAGATTTCAATCAGATGTTGTGGTCCAGCTTTGCTGCTGTTTTTGTCTTTAATCTTACTTTCCCTGTCTCCTCACAGCAGGGCCTTTTCCAGGGCTAGCCTACACTTCCCAGAGCTATCCTTTTGAGATAACCGGGATGGTAGGTAACTTTTCATCCAGGGAATGAACCAAGGACCTAGGGAAGTGCATCTGCTGTCCCCATTCAAGAGAGCAGGTGAGATCCTGGAGGAAAAAGCCTAAGGCAGTACACCTACTGCTATCTGCAGCCATTAGCAGCAAAAGCAGATTAGGGACCTCCCATGCTTTCTCGGAAAGTAGGAAAGGAGTGTCCTGAGCAGTTGGGACAAATCCTTTCTGCCTAGGCCTGTCCCACTGGGCACTGCTGAACTTTCTTTACTCCTTGCTACAAAAGGATCCAAAATATCACTCCTTTGGCTGCTACCCTTGTTCTCGTCATGAAATGGGGGAAGTAGTGTGCATCTACAGCACTCTGTGTCCTGACTCCTGCAGGGATATTTTAGCCTCTCCAGAGGCAGCTGCTGAAATATTGTTGAGCATAACATTGGAAAATAAGGAAAACTGAAGCTGGGGGGGCCTGGGGGTTTGTTTGTTTTGGTTTGTTATGGTTTTGATTTTTTGCTACATCAGGCTTTAAGCTGCTAGTTCTAACAATAACATTTCAAATCATAGTTCAATAATACCACTGTGTATTTTACGGCTATTGATGTCATGGTGGTTTTAGATGCTTGTCTAGGTCCTACAGATTTTGGAGGGGCACGTATATAAAGGACTTTCATGTTACTGCATAGCACCTAAGGTCGGAAAACAGGGATAATTAAAAAAAAAATTACATGTCAAATCCATTAAACATTTACATCATCTAGATACAGCAGTTGTAACACTAAATGAACAGCACCTTCGCATGGCTGTTGTATTAGAAGAACTTGGTGCTTATTTTGCCTGATTGCTTACCTATCTGCTGCAATCTTCTTGTGCTCAGTACAGACCTCTGTAAAGCTCCTTACACTGGCTCTTTGGTAGGGTGGGACTGCCTATTTAAATTAGGACAAGGAGGGGGGAAAAAAAGAGCAATTAAAGTTTCCTGTGATCACAGAATCACCTTTCAGTCGCACCAGTGGGAGATAAAACTCGTTAGTTAATTGGAAGGGCTGAAACCCCGAGGCAACCCAAAGCCATTGGATTTAGAGGCTGCAAAGGAAGCCAGAACCGTGTGCTAGAGGAGTTTTAGTACGCCAGGCTTGCATGAGTGTGGCTGCACTTTCCATTTACAAAACACAGCTATTTTTGTTTTTATTAAGTTAGTACAGGTGCGGAATGGTCTCATTTAGACCTTTTCTCCTCAAAGCAGCAGTGCTGCTTTACCTGCGTTGAGGCAGCGAAAATGTTACATGCTACTAACACAGCTGTGCACCATGTTAGTTTATGGAGCTGACAAAGGGGTTTTAAGTCAACCCAGCTGATTTGGCAGTGCTCTAAGACAGAGCTGACCTCTAGCTTTGTGTCGATGACAGGCAGCAGACACTGACACCCTCAAAGGAACTTGGTACTTAGGTGTCTTTAAGCTGAGGTAAGTGCTCCTTCTCACTCAGGTTGTACTGGTATGATGCTTTGGGTATTCATAGTTAAAGGTGTTATTGGCAAAACATCACCTTGGGCTTTCAGACCTTGCCAAATCAGGTAGTACCAGCTGGACTGAGCTTGAAGTGAAATGATGAAATGTTGACTACATGCAAATGCCTGTGGGTTGAGTGTTGGTAGCCCTGCTGCTTGCCAGGACCTATTGCTGGAAGGCAGTAGCTACAGCTGCTCCTTCGACAGCCAGTGGCCCAAACATGTACTGATTGTGACAAACTTGTTGGTTTCTGCTCTTGCTCTGGTTCCTCAGTGCAGCTTCTGCTCTTCAGCTCCTGCTCTCTTCCTGGAAAACTCATGTCATAAAGACAGACCCTACTCTGGCTTTTACCTGTGCAATTTTGGCCCTGAAACAAAGTGATTCTTTGCTGTTGTAATTGTACCTATGCAAAATTATTACCGACAAAATGATGTAGTTCAGCCTCCCCTATCTCCTCGTAGCACTGCCATCCAAATCACTGTGTTGGTAAAACAAATGGCAAAGTTACAGAAGAGAGCTTGAGCTGTCTAATTGCTGATTGCTGCTAGAACAGGGCTGCCCTAAAGTGTGACTGTTCTGCTCCTGCCTTTGTGCCAGTCTTCAGCCTGTTCAGGATCCTTCAGTTGAAAGCACTGAACCAGTGGCTTGATAAAAATGAAACCTAAAGTGAAAAAGAAAAAGCTAAATCCACACACTCACAAAAAGGAGATTTTTGGATCACACTGGTCAGCAGAGAGTGGAGTCCTGCATAAGGAAGGGGACAGAATGCAGAGTGAAAATGGCATGTTCAGTGAAAATGCAAACGGGATAAGGAAAAGAAAACAAGAGAGGAAGGAGGAAGAGGAGAGCAATGACATGTTATTTAAGCCCATCTGTTAGATGGAACCTCACTTTCTTCCTGTAGCCCAAGTCTCCAGACAGTAGACCTGTCCTCTGCCTTGTGTCTTTGGCAGAAACCTTGGCCTTTTTTTGCAAGTGGGTCTGGCAGCAGCAGCAACCAATGTGCAGGAACATGGGATGCACATGATGATACAGGACCCCCTGCTCTGGACATAGGGATGAAGCTGTTGGCCTCAGCTTACTGAGCACTGCTGCTGGGCACATGCATGTACAATGACCTGGGGAGAAGCAGGGAATTGAGCTCTCAGACAGGGAGGAAATGAGTTGAAATGAAGGTAAGAAGCACTGTTTGCAGGCTGAAAGACGTGTAATGACTAACCTGAACAAAAGCTCTCTATCCCAGCAAGGTGTTAATTATATGCCTTTTCTTTCTGGATATGTGTGGACAGGGTCTCTTTGCCCACTGGGAACAATAGGTGTAATTATTATTTGGTTGGAAAGAGAGGAAGCCCAGCTGCCTTTAATGCACAGGATCAAATGAAGGCCAATAAAGTGTATGAACACGTGGCCTGCACTCTGTGGCTTAGTGTAACCTACAGAGTTTGCCAGTGTAATTCTAGGGTGTGGAAAGAAATCAACTCTGCCACTGCTGGCAAGGTGCTGGTGTAGACAGAGCTGTGCTGACAGATGAGTGTTTCTGACAGTTTAGCATGTCTGGGTATGTCGGTGGTGTTGCCGTAGGCTGAAATTCCCTTTGGTGGCACAGGCCGTCTCTGTTAGGGGATTCAACCCACGCCCCTCCATGGCTGTAGGACAGGCAAGGACAGTTTCACTTATTTTGTTGTTGTTGTTGTTAGTGCAAGATATCTCCTGGCCCAGGACGAGGTTTTTCATGCATTGGTTTGCTGATGTTCTAGACATATTTTGGGGTACAGCACATGTTTGTAACAGTAGAGCTCTGTGTTTCAGGCTTTGGCTAAGGAGAGCCACGGTGGAATGAAGTCTCTGAGGCTGAAGCAGGAAAGTATTTATGCCAGAAAGTGATGCAGAACTGCTCAAGTCTGCTGGAGGGGGGCAGGGGGCTGTGTCATGAGGCTCTTGTAAAGACGGAGGACAACCCACTTAAGCCTGTGTAAAAGACACCCTCTGTCCTACCATGCCAGAGCTAAATTAGAAGACAAATCTCGAAAGTCACCGTAAGATTGTCCAGGTAGGGCCTGATACTGCTCTGTCTCAAGCAGTATCTGTTCAATTCCCCAGTATAGGACATCCCATCTGCAGAACAATCCTGTGCACAAAGCTGCCCAGCTCTGCTCCCTGCCACAAACCCTAAATGCTGCTCATCACCTCTTCAGCAGGCTCTTACTATACTGTATTCCTCTGGCTTGCTCCTTTGCTCCTTCACTTTGGGAAACAGAGGATTTTCCCCCTCCTGGCTGAGCACACAAAATGTGAACCATTTTGTCAACATCCCTGCTGGCTCTGATTTCAAGAGTTGACTGTCATTAAGCATCAATGTCACCAGGGAGCTTTCTGCTAGGTACGGTCCAGACAACTGCTTGGACCGATCTTGCTAATGACTTATGTGCAGCTGTGGAAGAACATGGAAACCTACTCTGCCAGAATGCTAGAGGAATTTCTAGGTTTAACCCTCCATGAAGTATCCTAGGCTTTGAATGTGAGTAAAAAGGCGTCTTCTGGTAAATGAGATGCGTTTTATTCGGAGGGAAAAGGTAAGAAAGTTAGCATTAAATGTATCCAAAAGTACAGTAACTGTTGGTTGGAAAAAGCATAGAGACCACCTTAAGGATAACTTAAACAACCACAGCTAACCAAAATCTGAGAGTGCAAACACAGAGCACAGATCTTTCTGCTACCTCCTCATAGTGTAAGAACTGGGCAAAAAGGTGCTTTAACAAAAGTTTATTTCCCTCTGCTAAATGTGTGCTTTTCCTGAAGAGGTGCCATGCATAAAGAAGAAATCATGCTAAAGGCATAGTTTTGTTTTCCAAGTCAATGTTTCATTTGCCTCCTCTTAGAATATACTTTTCTTTGCTTATGATCTTGGCATGGCTGTACATATTTTCTATTCTCTTCAGGAGTGGTTTGCTTTGTTGTCATAGCAATGCCTTCTAACTCCTGCACTCACCAGTTTCTTTTCAGGTTCCTGCAGGCTGCAACCAGTCCCTCATTGTGATGATCACATCTCCTAACAGCTTTAACGCCTCTTTTTTTTTTTTTATCTCCTAACTATAGGCACATTCAGTAGCATGATTCCAAAGAATTCTGGCCCAAACAGGTTTTCAGCTTGAAGTTGGGAAAAAAAAAAAAAAAGGCACTAACATTGTTTGTATCTGTTTGGGGTTTTCATTGTTCTTTTGATGATCTAATATTTCAACATTTTTAATCATTCATCTTCTTAGTTTTTCTTGGATGTGAGTTATAATTGCCTTGGTGGTCTGGCTATTGGGGATGAGATGCACCAGGCTGGAGAGGTCCTGGTTGACTGGAAGCTGGCTAATGTTGTCCCAATTTTCAAAAAGTGCAAGAAAGATGACCCTGGAAACTACAGGCCTGTTAGTCTCAGTTCAATGCCTGGTAAATGATGGAGAAGATTATTGAGGTACTGAAGAACATCTAAAGGACAATGCACTCCTTGGTCACAGCCAGCACAGCTTCATGAGAGGCAAATCCTGCTTATCAAACCTGATTTCCCTTTATGACAAGGTAACCCACCCACTTGATCACGGGGAGCCAGATGATGTAACCTTTTGGATTTCAGTAAAGCTCATGGTACCATCTTTCACAGGACCCTTTTGGACAAAATGTCCATCCCACAGCTGGATAAACACATCCTGTGATGGGAGAGCAACTGGCTTATGGGTCAGGGTTCCACTGCAAAGGGTTCCACTGAATGGGGTGACGTCAGACTGGGAACCTGTCACTAGTGGCGTTCTGCAGAGCTCCATCCTTGGCCCCGTGCTCTTCAACATCTCCATAAATTACTTGGATGCATGACTGGAAGGGATACTAAGTAAATTTGCAGATGATACAAAATTGGGATGGGCTGTTGACTCCCTTGAAGGCAGGGAGATGCTGCAGAGAGATCTCAACGNGAAACTACAGGCCTGTTAGTCTCAGTTCAATGCCTGGTAAATGATGGAGAAGATTATTGAGGTACTGAAGAACATCTAAAGGACAATGCACTCCTTGGTCACAGCCAGCACAGCTTCATGAGAGGCAAATCCTGCTTATCAAACCTGATTTCCCTTTATGACAAGGTAACCCACCCACTTGATCACGGGGAGCCAGATGATGTAACCTTTTGGATTTCAGTAAAGCTCATGGTACCATCTTTCACAGGACCCTTTTGGACAAAATGTCCATCCCACAGCTGGATAAACACATCCTGTGATGGGAGAGCAACTGGCTTATGGGTCAGGGTTCCACTGCAAAGGGTGCCACTGAATGGGGTGACGTCAGACTGGGAACCTGTCACTAGTGGCGTTCTGCAGAGCTCCATCCTTGGCCCCGTGCTCTTCAACATCTCCATAAATTACTTGGATGCATGACTGGAAGGGATACTAAGTAAATTTGCAGATGATACAAAATTGGGATGGGCTGTTGACTCCCTTGAAGGCAGGGAGATGCTGCAGAGAGATCTCAACGAATTAGAGGACTGGGCAATCACCAACCACATGAAGTTTAACAACGGCAAGTGCTGGATTCTGCACCTGGGATGGGGCAGCCCTGGATGTACAGACTGGGGAGTGGGATCCTGGAAAGCAGTGCTGAGGAAAGGGGCCTGGGGGTCCTGGTCCATGGCAAGTTGGATCTGAATCAGCAGTGCCCTGGAGCCAGGAGGGCCAACTGCATCCCTGGGGGCATCAGGCACAGCATCACCAGCCAGGCAAGGGAGGGGATTGTCCCGCTCTGCTCTCAGCTGGGGACAGCTCACCTTGAGTCCTGGGGGCAGGTCTGGACATTGCAATACAAGAAAGAGTGTCCAAAGGAGGGCTATGAAAATGGTGAAGGGTTGGGAGGGGAAGCCATNAGTGCCCTGGAGCCAGGAGGGCCAACTGCATCCCTGGGGGCATCAGGCACAGCATCACCAGCCAGGCAAGGGAGGGGATTGTCCCGCTCTGCTCTCAGCTGGGGACAGCTCACCTTGAGTCCTGGGGGCAGGTCTGGACATTGCAATACAAGAAAGAGTGTCCAAAGGAGGGCTATGAAAATGGTGAAGGGTTGGGAGGGGAAGCCATACAAGGAATGGCTGAGGTCACTTGGTTTGTTCAGCCTGGAGGAGACTGAGGGGAAACCTCATTGCAATCTACAAATTCCTTTGTGAGGGGCAGTGGAGGGGACTGCCAATGACAGGACCTGAGGGAATTGCATGAAGCTGACTCAGGGGAGGTTTAGGTTGGATATCAGGAAAAGGTTCTTCACCCAGAGGGCTGAGCATTGAACAGGCTCCCCAGGGAAGTGGTCACAGCATTGAACCTGTCTGAGTTCAACATGAGTTTGGATGATTCTCTCAGGCACATGGTGGGATTCTTGGAACTGTCCTGTACCAGGCAAGGAGTTGAATTTTGATGATCCTTCTGGGTTCCTTTCAACTCAGGATATCCTGTGATTCTGTGATCAGTGTGGCTTTAGGAGTGTTTTTCCCTAGGTTGTGATAACAATGGCAATGTGAGACTGGGACCAGGCCAGCTCAAACAAAATTGTCCCTTTTTCCTGTGCAGTCTTGCTCAACAGCTTTCCTTCTGCAAAGCTCCCCTTTTAAAGACTCATCGCCTCCCTTTGCGTCCAACTCTACCTTGAGCAGCTGGTGAGGCAGAGCTCTTCAGTCAGTCACTGCTGAGCCAGGCAAGAAAGAGTTAAAGTTATAGGAGTGAGGGAGGCTAGATGGATTCCTTAAACTCCCTCCCCTCATCCAGAACATTCATTTACTATGAAGTAGATACTGGGATATTGCTGGCTATGGGCAAAGTGGGATGGGATAAGAACACAAACCTGCACTCAATATTTGCGTCCAGCTTTGCTGTGGGAGGGCTTCTCTGTCCTTGAACATGTCAGTCCCTCCATCCTGCACATCAGCACACCCAAGGCAAAAGAGAAAACACTTTCTACATGTTCAGGTGGGAGGGAAAAATCTTTCCAAGCCCATCTAGACTTAGGTGCCACATGGAAGGCATGATAACAGCTACTATGTATAGAGAGCACAGATTTTCCTTGTAATTTCTGCTGTTCATGGGGGACCAGAGCAGGGAGAACAGTGGGTTGGAAGGTCCTGCTCAGCAGCTGTCCTGAACGAAGTCAGGGGCGCTACTAGATTTAAATATCTAGATTAAGTTGAAGTCTGACCTCCTTGTGTTACACCTCCAGTGTGTTGTGCAGCTGCTGGTTTTATGTGTATGCATTCAACAGGATGGGATGATTCCACTGTCTTCCACTGCACCGCTCTCCCTCATTTCCTTGATGTGTATCTGAAAGGACACATGAGGCTTCCAAAGTAGCGGCCAAAGGAGCCATAGCATATATGCTCACCCCCAAATATTTCCTTGAGACATTGAGATTATTACAGGCTTGTATTCCACCCTTACCACACAAAATAGAAATCACAGAACAGAGATGGCTCCTGCTCCAAGGAGCTTTGTTCATTGCACAGTGGCTGTGTGAGGTTGCTGGCTAATATTTTGTTGCTGTTGGAATTAGTTTCAATATGAATCAATACCATTTTTTTTAGCGCAGTATGCACATACCCTGTACAATTGAAAGCAATTTTAAAGGAACTTGCATTTTAATGGAACTCCTCTTGGCTTTCAGTTCCAACCACTATCAGGAAGGATCGTTGGTTTTTTGTTGTCTTTGTAAACATTACATTCAGTTTGGATTGCTGTTGTTGTTGTTTTTTAAATCAAAGATGTCCAAGTTTTTTTTAAATTTTCTTTTTCCCCAAAGTAGGAATATTTATCTTTGAATCCTCCAACAGCTTTGGAATTCAGCCTCCACATAGACTTTAATAGCAAAACCCACTTCTTGTGACTCAGGGACCATTTGATGAAATGTCTAGAGAAGCAAAAAGCAGCAACAAAAAAAGCTTTACACAGATGCTTCCCTGTGACTAACAGAACGTCCACCCAAAGCAGAGAGAGTATAAGTACGTTTGTCATATGTGGGTGTATTTTTCCCATACATTCATTTTTAAAGCTATGCAGTAGAGCACTATAAAATTATAGTTTTACAAATAAGCATTATTTGACCGTCACTGGGCTGAGCTGATGACTCACTCTGTGACCTCCATGCAAGTCATTTGACTTTCTTGCTCCTCAGTAAAACTATCTGGGAAACAGGCTGAAAAAAGAAGACAAGAAAAACCCAGAAGGCATTCCTGACAATATGTTCCCTACCTAAGCTTTGTGTGTTGATTGGAAACACAGCATTTGAAATAAGAGCTTTACAGCTGTTGTCTTGGTGTCTGTACACAGCCCTGTAGGAATTGTGGGTGGCCAATGTCTCTGAAAAGCATGGTCTAAATTTGTGGTGTCCAACCTGTTCTAAAACATTAGCAGTCGAAGACTTGCAGGCAGCTGCCAATATCACAATTGTGTCCCACCAACCTCGTTATAGTGTCCCATTGTTACTATGGTGTGAACTGGGTCTTTTAGCAATTTAAATGCACTGTCTCCAGAAGCACTGGGAAACATTGGCCTTACAGTACAGAGCTTATAGGCTTTTGTGTGTCTTGCAACATCTCAGTCCTCATGGTTTACCTTCTGGTAGTAGATTTGAATTTGACCTGAAAGCTACATGTTTACACATAAACACCTTTTATAAACACTTTTTTTTTTTTTAATTAAAATAGTCTCATTATGTCTAGAAAGCAGCATAGTTGTATAGTGTTTCCAGGGCCTCAACTATTAATTCATCCAACCCAGGCAGTATTACCAGCATTTTGAACACTTCCTTGCTGTGGAATAAAATCTCAAAGAATTACCAGGTTGATCTGGTTTCAGAGATCCAGTGCTTGTTGGCCATATCTGGGTGCTTTTTCTGGATGTTCTTTAAAACACAGCTATGTCAGGTTTTTGAAGTCTTCTTTGCAGAGGATGGCAAGAAGGAGAAAATACACTTGGGACTGTATGCAATCTCCTGGTTCTAGGAGCTGGGGCTTAAAGGCTGAGGCTTGGATAGGCCTGTTGGTTTTGCCTCTCTGTTTTACATATGCTTCTAGTTTATTTTCCTGTTGCTATTCATTGCTCTTTCAGTTTGCTTTCATTATGCTTTTCCCTCAGTTTCCACCTAAGGGGCCTTGATCTATTTTGAGGAGGACACAGCAGTTATCTTAAAAAGAAATCTCATTAACATTATTTTGACTCCTTCTTTCTAGTTGCCAGTTATGTGAACCCTTCCTCCCAACCTGCTGTCTTGTGTAATTGCTACCTAGGAACAGCAATGTTAAGCTTTCCATACATACAGAGAGGCTTATGAGGTGTCAACTCTGAAGCATCTATACCATACCTTGAAGGCACAAGCTTGCTTCAGAGCTGACTCATGACTGACAAACAAAATCTACTGGATTTAAGTGCCACAGCCAAATAAATAATTGCCCTTCTCAGTTTGGATTGCCTGTCCATCAGATGCTGGCATTTCTGCAGCAGGGTTGGAGAGCTGGTCTTGCTCCTCTCGGTCTTTAGGCCAAGTTCAAGCTCTGTCATTTAGATTATGTGTCTGATTAGGGTAGGACAATGATACCAAGTGAGCAAAGCCAGCATTTCCCTATGCAGCTGTCCTGCTAGCAGGATTATCTTGCTGGCCCCTGATGCTGTAGCTGTTCTTGTCCCTGCCCATTGTGGTCAGCTGCCTGGGACAAGACAGGGATCTGGGATATGGAATGGGTGAGATCTGCAAAAGGATCAGTGTGATGGACAGGCCTGCCAAGCAATAAGCTATGAAGCAATAGTGAAATCAGCCCCAGGAGGGTGACTCCTCTCTCTTCTGAGGATGTAAGTTGCTGAAGCTGAGTCACAGTCCCAGCCGTTTGAAAGGATGTGGGGCTGGAATGAAATATAGCAACAATTAACAAAAGCAAAATCTACTGAATAAGACCTTCCTCCATTTCATTTTCCTTATGGATGTTATTGATTCATCACTCTAGCAGTCCTGGCTCCCACCCAGGATGCAAAGGGCATAATATAGGTTGTCTGGAGGCAGTGGCTATGGATGATAAGGAGTATTCTCTTCAGTATTTTGTACAGGAAACCTTGTATGTATCCTACCCAAACTGCTTATGCACAACTGCAAAATGTATCATGAGGAAAGAATCGTGCCTGTTTGGATTGCTGTGCTATTTGAAGGTGGCTATTACCAAGTGGGTAGTATCAGTCACTGTGAGTAGTTGCTCTGGGAGCAGATGATGCAGAGAAAGCTGCTTCCTATGCAACTTTATCCCATGCCTCTGCACACAAAAGCCTTTAAAAACAGCTTCATGTCAGCGACTTGCACAGCACCACAGCACCTTCTGTTCCCCCATCATATGAATCCCACCTGCTTTCCTATGCCACAGTGCCAGCTGGCCAGGCATGGGAAAGCTCCAGTAACCAGTGTATAGGCTGGCTGGTGTGTGCTTGCTGCTGGGTCACCCCATCAGCCAAAGGGGTGACTCTGGAGCTACAGAGTCTTTGCGAAAACAAGGGCAGTCATTTTGGTGTCTCAGCTCAGTTCTGATTTTCATTAAGCTTGGTGAGGTTGCAAAGATATTATTTTTCTACCTCTCTGCCAAATTTAGCTGGAATTGGCCAACAGGTTTAAAAGCATTTGAATGGAGGAGGAGGGTGGGAAAGGAGAGGAAAACAGACAGAAGGATCACATAAGCCTCATTTCATCAGGCTAAAAAAAAAAAAAAAAAAGATCGTTTAGCGCCTAGTTATTACATTTCTTTGATTTGTTTTCAATACTTGAATACAAAGAGAGCTGGTTTTTATCCAGACCAGTAAATAAACAGGTGTCATCGCTGGTTGAGAGATGGTTTTCCTGTTACCAGTGTGAGTGAAAGGAAAAAGGGAAAAATCTTGATGCTTATATATTTAGAAGGGGAAAGTGGAGGAGTAGAAGAGATTATGAGCAAACAGAGGGGGCAATGGTGATCATATACAGTTAAAGTAATTTTCACCATGGTAACAAAAAATAAGCTCCCCTAGAATGCACTTGGACCTACAGGACCAATGTAAGCAAAGACAGCAATGGAATATGTCTTGTTTAGAACATAATTCATGGCAGCTCCAATGAAATCCTTAATGAAGTATATGTTCCCCTTAAAAATCACCTTTTGAGGATGGAAGCTGTTAAACTCTTTTAATCTTCACTTCCAATGTTTGCCAGAAAAATCTGATCCAGGAAGTCAATTAGAAAGAATTCTCCTGTGTGCCAGGTTTAATTATCTCCTTGTTGTGCATTGAATCACTATGTAACTCTTCTCTTTAACTTCCTGCACAGAGTTTAGGATTGTTAAATCTTCCTTTCCAGAGGTATCAAACAATGGATTGTACAAAGCTAGTATCATTGCACCTGTCTTGTAAAGGAAGGGGGATTCATGGATTTAGACAGATCCTCAGGGAAAACTTTCCTCCTCAGCAGTTACAGCTTGCTGGTAAATACAATCATGTGTAAGCAGAATCTTTGCTTGGATCTTGTGTGAAAGAAGCTACTTATGAAAAAAAAGAGTGAATCTAAACCCTAGAGTCTGTGTCTTAGTACTCTAAGCCAGCTGTCTAAAAGGAAATGGTCAAAATCTTGTCAACCATTACGAAAGAAATTGTTTACCAGATGTTCATAATAATCCCATGACTATAAAATACAGGGAAATCTGACTCCTTACCAAGGACCGGAGCTTGCCACTCCTGTTTCATTGACATCAGCAGGACGACTCATGTCACAGAGGGCAAATAGTTTCTGCGAGCAGATTCCTGCTCTGAACCCTCCTATGTCATTTACATACACACCATCATTTCAGGATTGCTCAGAGGCTGCTGTGGGCGACCTCTTTCTTCCCATCTCCCCCACACTTATGGTCACGTGTATAAGTTCTCAGTCTCAGAATGTGAATACCAGTGCGTGTGGTCTGGGCTGCATCTAAATGTTATGTGTGGCTGGGACTGGAGACGTCCTCCAGGATCATCAAAACATCTTTATTGAAAGGTTAGTGGTACATTTGAAAAGAATCATTCAGCTTGGGAAGCCACCAGAGAGGAACAGTCTAGAAGGACGCTCATTCTTTTCTGCACCCTGTTGTACCCACGGAAAGATAATACTGGCATTGCTGTAATGGAGTTGTCCATCAGGCTTCAAGGAAAACCCAGTGACTGACCTCAGCCCACCAATTCAGACTGCATGGGCCAGGATGTCTGATTGTGCCTGAAGTGGATTAGGTAGCCCTTAGATAAGGTGATCCCACCTGCAGAGTCAGGAAGGTGATAACTCTCTAGCAGATGGGAACTGACAAGTAAGTGGGAGGTGGACACATCTCCCAGCAGAGCAGCTGTTGCCATCCCAGCCAGGTCTTTTAATCCTAAATTACAACTGCCATCCAGGGGTCAATTGAAAAGGAGTAGGGGCTGCTAAGCCTTGCAAGAGATCCATTGTAGGATCAAATGGTCACAATCTCAGTAGGTTAGAGCATGGGTGCTAATAATGCCAGAGTTGTGGGTTTGAGCTCCATATGGACCATTCACTTAAGATTTGGACTTGATCCTTCTGGGTCACTTCCAACTCAGAACATTTTGTGATTTTTGTGATTTAGTCACTTTTGGAGAGGTGCTCAGTCTATATGGGGGATTCAGAATGGAACTTTACCTACAGTCACCATAAGATGCTGCTGCACTCTCCTAGCAACAGGAAATATCAGGAATCCTCTTAGATTGCTGGATTTGGGAGTTTTTCACTGCACAGAAGACACAATAAAAAATAAGTTGTGCTAAAGCACATTGGTGTCACAAGACTAGAGCTGAATGGACTGGCTATGGAAAGGAAGCATGGTGGTCCTCAGGGCTCAGTTTTGGGGCCAGTCCTGTTACATGGACATCCTGAAAGGAGGCTGTAGCCAGGTGGGGATCGGGCTCTTCTCCCAGGTTACAAGTGACAGGATGAGAGGAAGCAGCGGCTCAAGTTGTGCCAGGGGAAGTTTAGATTGGATATTGGGAAAAATTTCTACTCGAAAAAGGTTGCCAAGCACAGGAAAAGGCTGCCCGGGGAAGTGGCAGAGTCACCATCCCTGGGATTATTTAAAAGCCGTGTAGACGTGACACTTGGGGGCATGGTTTGCGGGGGGACTTGACATTAATGATTCGATTTGATAACTTTAGTGGTCTTTTCCAACCTAAACGACTCTATGATTCCATGAGGTCGTGGATCTGTGGGGCGGGGAACGGATCGCCGCCTGCCCCACGGTCGAGGGGGAGGCTCCGCGACATGGCG